>PVKU01002261.1:0-238177 GCA_004027475.1 Anoura caudifer | reverse complement strand
CCCTCTCCCCCTCCTCCTCCTCCTCCTCTCTCTCTCTCTCTATTGACTTACTTTTTAACAAGGCATTTCTGAACACCCCATCCCTCTCTGCTCGAGAGTCACGGGGCCTGATGGCGCTGCAGAGGATCTGCGCCGTAACCCAGCACGAACTTAGACAAGTTACGTGACGGCTCAGACACTAGGAGGGATCCCTGTGCTGATCCTGAAGGATTTGGTGAGGGTCGTGTGAGGGTTTTGTGGGCACAGTAATCGCACAGTAAACAGTAGCTGCTACTTTCCTGCTGCGAAAAAGGCCAACAGGGATGTCCCCAGAGATACTTGGGCCAGATATTAAAAGGGACTTCCTGACCAAAGGCTGGGTAACCCTAGATGGGGCAGTAGTCATGGCAGCCGAGACACTTTTGAGGCAAAAAGGAAGCCATATGCACCCCGCCCCCACCCCATGGTCCATTGTGCGAGGCCCTGCACAGAGACAAGGGCTGGGCGCAGTGTCTCCTCAGGATCTCTCCCGGCTCAAAGTTTCCTGGAATGCGGTTTAGCCTCGGCCAACAGGCAGGTTGCTAAGACGACAACAGTGATGTCCCTGCTATTGAGAACCCTGGGAACAGCTCCACTCCATGGTCCAGCCATGTAAATCTGATAAAAATAGGAGCTGAAACACTATCCCGGAGTTGCTATTTTTAAAAGCGTCTGAGATGCTGGATTGGGTTTATTTCTTCCTCAAACAGCATCTTGCTGTTCCCTCCTCCGGGTGGGCAGGATGCTAACGTGGCACATGTGAGGGACAGGAGCCAAAGGCCTGCCAGGTGCACTTGTCAAGGGGCTCTGTGCCTCCTACTCACACCCACTGCCTGCCAGGGAGGGGCCTGTGAGCTGGGGCTTCCTGGCTCTAGATGTACCTGCCATTCCCATGCACCTTGCTCCTCTGTCTTCTCCCTCTGCTCCCATCCTGCAGCAGAGAGGCATCCTCCCCTTTCTCCGCAGCGGAGACAGACTCAGCGAGGTAAACAGAGGCAGAGGAAATGGGTATGGAGGCAGCACAGCTGAGAGGAGGACCCAGGTGGCTGTTCCTCAGGTTATCTTAACCCACCCTTGGCACAGCTAGCCTTTTGGCACACGGCTCCTTGCTGAACAGCTCACAGTGCTGTGCCAGAGGGGTGCAGTGGAGGTGGGGCGCAGACCCCAGTGACGGGGATTGAAGGCACTTGAATTCCTCCCACCTGCACCACAGATAAGATGGCTTCTGGGCAGATAGCTAAGCATCTGGTCTGAGCTGTCTGGTCTGGTCTGGTCTGGTCTGAGAAACTAGAGGGGAAGGATCATGCATACGCTCCCTGTGGCCTCAGGGGAGGAGCCAGAGCTGCAGTCAGCTTCTGGGCTCCCAGAAACCCATCCTGCAATGACCTCTGTGTGGTGGGTGGGGGTCGGAAGAGCTCTAACTAGAGCTTATTGGTTAGAGGAGGGATGCACCCACCTGCCTAATAACAGCCACACTTCTGTAACACATTATACTTTCAGAGTGAACTCATATCCATTGCCTGACTTAATACCAACAATATCCCTTTGGACAGCAGTTATTTCCTTTTTTTTTCTTAGGAAACTAAAGCTGTCTAGTGACAGGGGCAGAGCTGTCGTTCAGGCCCTCAGAGCAAAAGCTGGCCCTTCAGTCCTGCTTCCTGGCCGGGTAAAGCTTACGTGGGTCAGGGTAGGAACTGCAAACTGTGTAGATCTAGTGAGGGGGGTGTAAGAGGACTCAACGGTAATGGAAAAATAAACATACGAAGAAGAAGCGGGGCTGATTATCCATTCAGCTGTTTCAAGCTCGCTGAGCTGCCCCGGCCCGTTTTCCCACCTGTAAAGCAGGGAGGCTCTTCCCTCTCCCTCTAGGCCTGCTGAGGGCAAGGGCTTGAGTCACTGTGTTCTTTCTACCTGGCTTAGTGTTAGCAATAAATATTTGTTGGTGTTAAATATTTGTTGAATGAATGCTTGGCTGACAGTGTCAAAGGCACCATTCAAACACGAGTAAGACGCTGACAAAATGAAGCAAGAACCACGCAAGGTGCGCCTCGGGATGGAGGCACGCGGCCCTGCCGACGCCTGACCAGCGCCCTCTGCGCTCCGTTCCCCTCCAGGTCCAACTGGACGGAGCCTTGAGCTGCGAACTCTCAGAATCCCTTCACACTCGCTGTCAGTTACCCTTTACACTTATTCACATCCTGCTCTGCCTCTTTTTTATTTTTATGTTTTTTAAGATTTCACTTATTTTTAGAGAGAGGGAAAGGAAGAGAGAAAGAGAAATACTGCAGGAGAGAAAAAGGCGACCTTTCGCTTTGCAGGAGGTCACCCAATCCACCCAGCCACAGGGCCGCGGGGCCCTGCCTCCTGTTGAAGGGGAGTCCGCGGTCGCCTTCTCCCTGGGGCTGGACGGAAAGCTTCCGGGAGGCAGGGTTCCTCGGGAGCCCTCGGCACCAGGCTGTGCACGCCGGGGCTCAGTAAACACCGTTCGCCGGTGAAAGCGTCCGGGAATGGCCAGGCAGGTGACTCCTGGACTGCCGTCTTTCCACCTGGCCAGCTCCCGCGTGTGACTGGGGTTTGTCTGGACCCCGTGAACTAGGGTCACGGGCCTGATGAGGTTTCCCCCGGAGACAGGATGCCTGGCGCCTTCCTCTTCCCCGAGGAACAGAAACCGAGAAGCTGTCTACAGTCCAAGACAGGGTGTGCAAACGAGGCGTCCAAGAGGGAAGAGTTTGGGGGCCGCAGGTCCAGACCAGGGCTGATGAAGGGCCCAGGTCTCGGTTCAGGGCAGGTTGGCCGTTGTGCACTAGGCGGTGGACTCCCCGGGCAAGGCCCCCTCTTCCCGCTTCACTTTCCCGAGTGAGGGAGGCTCACCGCGTGGGGGAGCGGGGAACCCTTTGTTGGGGCTCATTGTTTCGGGGAAGCTGTGCGGAGGCCGCGCGGGCACGTTCCTCCTGGCACCGTCTTCAGGCAGCTCGGGGATCTCCCTTGACACCCTCCCCGGCCTCGGCGCCCCTGCCCCAACCCATCCCCGCTGCTGCTGCGGCCCCGCCCGCGACATCGCCCAGCGCTTCCTCCTCCTCCCGCCCTTCCTCCCAGGCCCGCCCGCTCCTCATCAGCGCTTGGCGGTGTGCGCACGCGTGTCCGGGGCGTCCCCGCCCCGCCCCGCCTCGACCAGCCCGGCCCCCGGCCCCAGGCCCCGCGCCCGGGACTGGGACTGGGACTGGGACTGGGACTGGGGCCCGCCGAGCGCAGCGCCAGCCTGTGCGCCCGCCGCGCGCCTAGCGGATCCGAGTGGCGCGGAGCCGCCCGCCCGCCCCGCCCCACCCGCCCGGGTGAGTACGCGCCGCGGGGCCCCGGGAAGAGGTGCGCCTCCGGCCAGCGGCCGGCCCCCAGCCCCGCACGGCCGCCAGGGGTTCGGGCCGGCACGTGGGTGCAGCCGGGTCCCGGCCGGATAGGCGGCCGAAGCATGGGATCCCTTCCCTGCTTTTCGCGGGAAGCTGTGTCTCTCGCCCTCTCGGAAGCAGCCAACGGGACGGTCCTCTTACCCGGAAAGTTTCCAGCCCGCACCCTGCGCCCAGGCTGAGAGGCGCCCCACGCTCGGCATCCTCCGAGCCTTGGTTTCTCTCACAAGTGCCCCATCAAGCCCAGGAGGGTCCGCGGGCTGGATTTTCTGGAGGTGACAGGCTTTGCGGTCCGTCGCAAGGTCACCAAGCAGAATCAGTCCAAAGGTGGAGGTTGCTAGCTGCAGGCTGGTTGTGCTCTGGACACGGGGTCCACGTTGTGGGGGGTCTTCCGGCCTAGGCCCCTGGGCTCAGAGCTCCCTGGGTGGTGGGCAATGGGGAGGGCTGGGGTTGTGGAAAAGGTGGGGTACTGCTGCGGGCAGAACCCCTGCACTCAGCTGACTGCTCTGGGTGCCCCCCTCTCCACCCCTGCCCCTGTCTTCAGGGACCTCCCGGCTGGCCAGCCTGGAGCTGCCAACATGTCTGCCAGGAGGAGCACTGCCCCTCTGTCCCCAGTCTTGGGGGAGGCCTGCTCCTCTGGGCCATTGGAGGCCTGATCTGCTGCTGCTGCTTCCTCTGTTTCACAGACGGGGTCCCAAAGACCTGGCTTTGGGGGCTTCTTCCCAAAGGCTGGGGTGCAGGCAGTGGAGGGGTGGTCCCCATGCATGTCGGACCTCGTGGCCACCCACAGACTGGCACCCCCACAGCCCTCTTGGGGAAGCCTTCGCTTTCCGCCGCTGGAGGGAGGCACAGCGTGGAAGCCAAGTTCAGGCGGACTTATTCTTTCAGAGCCTTGGGAACAGACCTGGCACAGGCTAGGTTGTCACAAGAGGCACACGTTAGTGCTGCTCAGCTGCCCTGGCCTCCTGTAGGTGCTAGCATGTATGTGTGTGTGCGCACGCGTGTGTGTATGTGGGGGGCGTGCGTTTTAAGCAAGTCAGTGGCATTAAGGTGGCATTAAGTGCTGCAAAAGGTGCCTGCCCAGAGGAAGAGGCCTGTGTTCATTCTCAGTGGTGTTTCCCCCACACTCTCTTCAAAGGTGCCCCATAATTCTAGAGAGGGTGCCTGGGAGGTGCCAGCCATTTGGGGCCCAGCAGTGCACCTCTGGGGCCTTTTCTCTTTGCTGGGAGCTGGTCTGGAATACCGGTTGCCCAAACCGAGGTGACCCAGGCCCCTCTGACCTGTTCCCTGCGCTGCTCCTGCCTCCCCTCCGTGTACCCTTCCTGTCTCGTCTGTCAGCATCAGCGCTCTGGTGGAAGACCCTAGGCTGTCCCACAGACCCTGGGTCCACCTGACAGTTGAGGAGGGCCGCACCCCCTGCCCCGAATCCAAATTGACAGGGGTTAGGAGGGGAGTTTAGATGGAAGAAGAGGTCAGGAGAGGAAGGTGAAAGCTGCCTGCTTGCGCTGTGGGCTGAGAGACGGCTGTTGCTGGGGAGTGACAACAGGGCCCCTCCCCTCGAGTGGGGACCCTGGCCCAGGAAGCCCAGGTTACTTCCAGGGCTGCCTTCCCTTCCTGCCTCTCCTTCCCGACCCAAAGCAGGGGCTTCTTCCCCATTCCCCAGAAGCAGTTCCTTGGTCCCTCCACCTTCCCAGCTCTTTTAGATTCCTAGGATCCAGTTTTCTGGGTAGAAGTGAAAATCCACTCCTTTTGTGAACTGTAAAAATTTCTGGAAATGACACTCCCGTCACCAGCAGGAGCAGAGAGGCCACACCCACTTTCTGTGTACTTCAGCTAAAGCTGTGGTTGTTTCAGTTAACCCACATGGGCCTGGCATCGGCCCTGTGTGGGGTGCCCACCCAGGCCCAACCTGGGCACCATCTCTGGGCCTCTCCTCTGAGAGGCTGCCCCCAGTGGAGTTGTGGTTTCACCTCTCCCAGTGGTTCCAGGGTTGGCACCCTCTGTCTGGGGCGGGTGGTGGTGGTCATGCTACATCAGAATGATACCAAAAACTGGTTCCAGCCCACAGGCGCTGTCCTGAAAGGGACCCTCTAGATCAGCGCCTTGGGCGTCCCAGGGCCAGGTTTACAAAGTGTGACTGAGGCTGCCCCAGAGCCTTGCCAAACTCCCGGGCCCTCTGAGACGGAGGCAGGGCCCCGGAAGGCAGGGCTGTCTGGGACTGAGGGGCGGGGGCCCCAGAAACTGTACAGGACCTGTTCCCTCTCTTCTGACTCCTTAGTGACCCTGTGGTTAGCCATTTCCCTGCAGCGCTAGCTGGCCCGCAGGGTCCTCCTTCCTTCTGATAACTGAAGGCCTTGGGCTGAAGCTTTCTGTCGCTTTGAGGAAATGACTAGTGTGGGCAGGTGTTGGTGGCTGTAGTCGTTAGTTGCCTTCTCTCCTCTGTCACCCCCTCTCCAGAGTTGCTCAGCACTTCCTCAGGAGTGTTCTCGGTCCCCCCAGTGAGGCCGCCCCTGGCTTCAGCATCATGCCTTACCACTGCCACATTCCCTGTGTGTGGAGTGTGTGAGTGAGTGTGTGAGTGAGAGAGACGCTCTTTATCCTCCAGAAGAGGAAGCAGTGGAGTGTAGCAACAAGTGAAAGCAGCAGCGTGTGATGCCTGGGCCACAGCCAGGTGCCTGGGGTTTCCGAGTTGTGCCCCTGAGCCCAGCAGGGGCTGAAACTCTGCCCAGGGGTTTTGCTGGGTTGGCCGCTTGTCAGGCTGAGGAAGGACGTTGGTGTCCAGAGCGGCAGGTGTCCTTTCAGGCCTGGCCTCTTGCCCGGGGTCAGGAGCCCTGCAGCCCTGCCTCTGCCCACTCCACCCAGTCATAGCTGCCCTGTGGAAGGATGATGTGGTTGCTCTAGAATCTGAAGCCTTAGCTTCTGCCCCTAGGCCAGGGCTTTGGGGACCTTGGGGTCCACAGGGGCCTTGAGTGTGAGGAAGGCCCGGCTACGGAGGCTAGAAACAGCTGTGGCTGTTGGATAGTCCCTTCTTCCTCCCACAGCTTCACCTCAAAGGCCGGGTGGGCCAGAGGCTCCAGGATCTGCTTCCTTGTTGGTGGGGAGGGGAGGGCGGCTGGTGGTGGCTGGAAAGAGGATGGAGACCAGTCTGCAGGGTGCTGGGCCCCCACACTGTTGCTTCCACCTTGGACCCAAGGGCTGCAGGGTTGGCACCTTGCACCCATGGTCTGTCCTAGGTCCTCTGCCCTTGCATCCTCTGTCAGCTCTATCCTCATAATAAAAAGGGACTTAGCAAATGCCAATGGAGTTACCATTGATCAAGCAAGCACTTATTAAAAGCCTGGCCCAATGAACTGAAAAGAGAACCAAGCAAACAAAAAAATAAGCAGTGCACTCTGCATTTGTTGACGTCACTTTATGGAAGCCTCACCCAGCTCTTCCACTGAGCCCATGTATAAGGAAGGAATGGAGGCTCAGGAAGGTTAAACTACTTGGCCAAGGTCACACAGCTCGTAAGCAGCTGGGTGGGGACTTGCAGCCAAGCAGGTTTCCAAACGCTGCACTTTCCAGCCCAGCTCCTCCATTGCTCCCCGGGCTCATCTCACCCTGTCCTGTGATCCATAGGGAGGCTGAGGCTCAGAGGTATGAAGGGGTTTGCTCAAGGTCATGGTGCCTTGGTGACAAGGGGAGACCACAAACCATCCTGATTCCCAGCCTGGAGCTCTGTATGCCAGCCCTGAACCCCATATGTATGTTTGCTCACCCTGGAACTCCGTCCCCTGAGTCCGGTCCTCTCAGTTGGGCAGAGAGGGTTCCCTGTCCTCCCCATCCCAGCTGCTGCCAGCCCCTCCCAGCCCCCACCTCTCCGCTTTCCCAACCGTAATTGCTTCCATCTGACCCGCCGCCTGCTCCTGTGGCTCTGGAAACACAGCTCAGCTGCCGCCCACAGGGTTACAGGGCCTCATCCGGCAACCTGGGCAGCACGTTGGGAAGGGGGCTGCGCTGTGGTGCCTGAGCACTGAGTCGGCCAAAGTGGCTGCTCCTGGTACCTGGCATTCCCAGATCCCTGACGGGATGGACCACCTTTGCCCTGCGCTGCTAGTGGTCGGAGAGGCTCCTCCAAGCCCTGCTTCCCAGTCCAGTGGTGAACTTCACTCCTGCCCAGAGAGATTGCTCAGGTTGGGAGCAGGGAGGCCCAGCTGGCAGGGACAGGGACAGCAGGAGAGAAGTGGGGCCAGTGGGGTGTGCTGGGGACCCTCTGCCCTAGGGTCACGGGAGGGAAGTGAAGGAGGTCCTCATGGCAGCAGACACTGAGGGACCTGGGAGCTTGGACTGGTGAAAAATGGAGCCACCTTGCTCTCTTTGGTGCCAAGCGGTTGACTCGAAAGCAGCGGAACTAGAGATGAAGCTTCATATTTTGTCTTGATAGAAACAGCTTGCACACTGTACCAGCCAGGCACCCCTCGGTGGACTCCCTTGCTGCCGGTTCCACCCCCGTAGCATCTCAGTGTGGGCCTGTGGAATTTCAGGGGGCCAGCACCCTCTCACTGCAGATGTCCGAGGGGAGACCGATGACCGTGACAGGGACGCCTCAGGGCAGGTGCAGGCCTTGAGGAGGCATGGGTCTGGGGCAGGGACCAGGCTTGGAAACTTTGAAGGCATTTTCTTCCCTGAGATTTGGGGGTTGCAGAGTGAGCTCCAGAAGCCTGTCTGTCGTGTTCGCTGCCCTGTTCTCCATGCCTGGAATGGTGTCTGGCCAGCAATTGCTGCTCAGTAAATATTTGTTTGACGAAGGAATGGACGATGCAGCTCAGGTTTCTGACTCTGGTTCACCGTGTCCCTGCTTTGCTTCCCCTTTCCCCAGGGCAAAGGGACAAGAGCTTCCCTTTGGACAGGTGAGCTGCTTTTCAGAGAAGGACCTGCTCCCTCCCCCTTCTCTGGGGGTGAGGACGGGCAGGCAGGCAGCAGCCCCAGGTGGGAAGGGGACAAGAGTCTGCCCGTGCCACCTACTCTGTGGTGTCAGCTGGGCACATGGCCGCTCCTGTCACCCCTCCTCCACCTGTCCTCCAGGTCCTTGCACAAACTGGCCCTCAGGTCACCTCCTGTCCCCAACACCGTCCCTCTCCTCCTCATTTTGGGCCAAGAAAGGTGCCCTGGGGCTGGTACCCTCATAGGGGTCCTCTCAGGAGGGAGGGCTAGGGAGCAGGGTCTCCCCCTCTTCTTGCTTCAACCCAAACAACTTTATTCCTTAGACAGGTTGGGTTTCCACATAAAATTTCATCGGAAAGTGGAACAGACGGTTTCTTGGCTTTAAAAGCGTGTATTTGAAAGCCCACACCTGTGTGGAGGAGCACACTGCGCATGTTCCCACCTCCCCAGGTGTTCCCGCCTCCTCGCTTCTGCTCCCATGGTCCCTGCCACGTGGCTTCAGTGCCTCTGTCCCCACCTCCAGCCGCTGTTCTCTGAACCCTCTCTGGCCACCCAACACACTGTTCCTTCCGCTGCCCGCAGAGCCCACTCCTGTGACAGGAGAGCAGGGGACCCTGTGCCAGCCGAGCCCAGCTGAACCACAGCAGGGTGTGAGCGGAACCCTGACCACAGACAGGTGGGAACAGGGCTGCGGGTGGTGACTGGGAGGGGCCATCAGTCATCCTCCTGCAGGCAGGGTCTGTCCCTTCCCGGGTGCACAGCCTGAGCACTTGCGAACGAGGCCCTTCAGATCGCACCACTGTGCCCTGGCCCCACGCTCTGCTGATGCTGGCAGGCGCATTTTGTGTGGTTCGGGTGTGGGGTGGAGAGTTTAGTGTCCACCCGCTGGCCCTGAAGAAAGGCAGATGGCAGAGCAGGAGTCACTCCTGAGGATGTCCCATGTGTCTGCTCTCGGCTGTGTGACTGCAGAAAGGTCCCCAACTTTGTTGATTTTCTCTAAGCACATCCGTTAATTGCAATGTTAATATCTGCCCCACCTTACGAGATTGTGATGCACAAATGCGATCAATACTCTCCACGGAGCCCCAGCACCTGGCACCCTGCTGGCGCACAGCACCCACTCCGTAACTGTTTCTTTCTGTGCAGCTTACTGTTCAAGGTCACAGAGTAGCTCTTCCACTAGGCAAGGGACTGCCTAAGGAGTCTCCTCGGTCTCTGTCCCTCCGTCCTACCCCCTTCCCCATCTTGTTTCCTTCTCTGAGGGCCTAGTGTCACTCAGCCTGTGTTCTCCGGGCCCCAAAGGTCCAGGCCTGTTGAGGCTAACACCCCCGGTGCATGGCTCACTGGGACCCGGGTGGGTGGGTGGGTGGGTGGCCCGAGGGCCCCCCAGTGCTGCTGGTCCGGTTCTGCAGGGCTGAGAGTGTGAGCACAGGGCTGGTGGGGGTATGTTCTTGGTGGGGGGGGGCTGTCCCCGTAGGCTGCATGGCCTCTTCTCTCCACACTTGCTGACCCCCCACTCCCTGGCCCCCTAGTTGGTCCTGTTTCTCACTTTTTTCTCTTTCCAGTCTTTTTCTGACTTCCTCCCCTTTTCCTCCTTTAGATTCAGCCATCTCCCTTCCCTGATGTCTTCTTCCCCCTTATCTGTGCCCTCTCCTGTCCCAGCACCCCAGTTGTCCTGACAGTGGCAGTTGGACTTGGGTGGGTGGGTGGGGTGCCCTGCAGGGCTGGGGGTTCAGGCACCTCCTGGGAGCAGCTGCAGAGTTTTTAGTGAAGGGCTCCTGCAGCCGTTGGGTTTGGTGAGAGGACCCTGCCTGCCCAAATGGTGGGAAGCAGTGTGGTCTCGAGCTCAGCACCCTGGGCCCTCACCCACCTCCTCCACCATCTTCTCAGGCAGGGAGGTAGGAGCTAGTCCTAGAGCTGGCCGGTGGGGCATTGCTGGCCTCTGACCTCTGCCGTCCACCTCCTCTTTCCAGAGCTCCAGCCCTTTGCCCAGAGGCCCCTGCTGGGATGGAAGAGGCTAGCCGGGGCAGGGAGGTTTCTGCTCAGATGGCAACCAGGTGAGCGCACACAGTGTGGTGTGCTTGGGTTGAGGGATTTGTGTGTGTGCGCGCGCACTGCGGGCATGCAGATGAGGGGAACGGGGCACCCTGTGCCGCCCTGCCCCTAGCCCAGAGCCCTCCTCCAGTCTTTGTGATCCTGGTCTGGCACTGCAGCTTCTTCCTGTCCTGTGGGCCAGCTGGTCTGCGGCTGTGGTCCCACTCATGGTGACTGATCCCTGGCCACCCATTTGGCGTCCTGCGGCCAGCATTTGCCTACCCCTTCTCCCCAAAATGGAGGCGTATGGGGGCTTCCTGCCTGGTGTCTCAGCCCCGCCAAGGCGGAGGGAATGGGGAACAGCTGTGCTGGCCGATCCCGGCGCCGTATGGATGTGGTTCCACAACAAAGCTCCCTCTGTGTGTTCTCAGGCCCCTTACATAACAGTGGGGGGAGACAGGCGGAAGGAGCAGGAGATTGGGACAGGGAGACACCAGGATGGGGTGGCTGGAGAGGGGACAGGGACCGGCTGGAGAGGGAAGGGGAGTGAGCGAGAGAGACCACTGAGAAGAAGAGCAGGAAGAGGAGAAAAAGTTTGTCTGGACTCCATAATTCTACTTCCTGCCTCCTGGGGTGGGAAGGAGTCCATGTCCAGGCCCTCCAATCTTTGCCCTTGTCTTCCCTCCTTGAATCCCACCTACCAGCCTGGACATGCAGAGCAAGGGGCTGAGGAGGGGCTGCGGGGCCTGCCTGGGAGTGAGGCCAGATGGAGTTTGGGACTAGGCCTGAGAGTCAGCCCTTAGCCCCATCCTGTAAAACAAACACTCCATAAAGATAGGAATCATTCTCCTCCTTTATTCTATTTTTTTTAATTTATTGCTTTTTTTTTTTTTTTGAGAGAGAGAGATTTGTTGTTCCACTTATTGATGCATTTGTTGGTTGGTTCTTGTATGTGCCCTGACTGGGGATTGAACCTGCAACCTTGGCATCTGGGATGACTCTCTAATCAACTGAGCTACCCAGCCAGGGTCCTCTCTTACACTTGGTTGTCTGTTCCCCACTCCCAGGCCCTGGGCCTGTCTCTAGAAGCCCCTCTGGGTCCCCACTTTGTACTGCTGCTGAGGAGCCGACTTTCCCTCTCCCTGCACCCCATCGAGCTGGCTCCAAGGCCCCCTCAGCTTGCTCACTTCTCCTCCCAAGCAGGACCCTTGCTCCAGAGCCTGGGGTCACCCCCTTCAGCTGCCCTCTGTCCTGTTTCCTGCACTCTCTCCTTCCTCAATAATCAGACACTCTCTCCTCACCATCACGATCCCTGCAGCTGTCCAAATAGAGTGAGAAGAAAAGGTTCTCTTTCCGGAACAGCTGGACTGGCAGGCCAGGAAGGCCAGGTGAGCTGGCCAGGCTTCAGTGTGTCCTTGGGGTGGGAGGAGCCCTGTGCCAGGGCCCTTACCCTGTCAGCTCCTAGGTAGGGAGACAGACACCCGGGAGAAAACACCCGGGACAAGCCAGGAGAGTCGGCGGGGCCTTTAGACAGGGCCTAGGGCCTGGGCCCTGTGGTGGCCCAGTCTCCCGGGCTTCCCTGGGGTCTGTGTCTTCCGTGTGCCTCAGTTTCCCTGAGCCTTTTTCTGGCACTGGACCTCCTTGGAAAGGACGATGTCACTCCAAGGGTAGTACTTGTCCCCAGGTTGCAGTGGATGGACAGGACCAAGTCCTTGAGGACAAGGATGGCTCCTTGAAGGGCAGGGAGGAGCTGCTGGTGAGCCCCAGTTCTGCTGGGTGTGAGGGACAGAGAATCCACGGTTCTGGGCCTTGCTTGGCCTCTGGCATGCCCTCAGTTAGGTTTAGGGTATCTGCCCAGGGCGAGCACTGTCCTCCAGGCACTGCCCTCTGGAGAGGTGATGTGGGCTAACCCAAACCTGCTGGAAAGACCTAGATTCTGAGACTCCTCAGTCCAGGCCCAGACCTGTCCTGCCTCCCACCCTTCCCTGGGTCTGGGTCCTGGGGTGATCTGAAATTGCTAAGGCCTCACGGCTTGAGCCCAGAAGGTCTAGGGCTGAGGCAGGAGGCTGGGTGAGGGCCTAAGAGTTTCCTGGGTTCGTGTGAAGTGGCCTGGGAAGACAGTCCCTGTCATTGAGACCAGGATTAGGTGCTGGGACAGGCTGTGAGGATGGTGAATTTGTGCTGGGAGGGTGCTGGGTGGGGGAGCCCCCACTGGGGCAGCGGCCTCTGCCCAGCTCAGCCACAGGCTGCTGGAGGTCATCCCCCTGCCATCCCTGCCCCCCACCACATGTTCCTCCTGTGGCCAAGGGCTTTTGCCCAGCTTTGGGAGGAGATCCCTGTGGGGCTGGTGTAGCCACTCCCAGCTCCTCTGGAAGCTCCAGGCTCCCTGGCTGGTAGCTCCAGGGACCTTCAACCTAACAAACAAGCTCTGCTGGAGCCTGAGCTGATGGTTGAGGAGCCTGGTGGGCAGCACCCCACACCGCCGTGGGATGGGGGAAGACGGCGCCCTGGTGCAGGGGGCCCAGCAGCCCCCAGAAGCTGTATGTTGGGAGTGGGGTGGGAGGCAGGGAAGGAGGAGGGGTGAGCAATGTCTGAGTGCGTGAGTGTGAGTGTGCAGGGGTTACTAGGTTCTTGTGGTTCCGTACTTGTTTTGGGGTGTACACCTGTGTTTGAGCAAGGATTGCTGTATTTGTGCAGAGATGCATTTGTAGGTTTCGGGGGGCAGTCTGGGTGGGCCAGAGCAGGGCTGGCCTGAGAAGGGGCTCAGTGTCTTCTTGTGCCTCCTGGTTCCAGGGTGTGGATGGGGCTCCTCATTGCCACGTAGGGGCTGGGTGAGCCCCAGGACAGAGGTCGCCCCGGATCATCTCTGATAACCTGGATATCAGCCACCTCTCCAGCCAGTGTTTCCTTCTGCCTGCGCCCTGGGCCCTGGGGTGCAGCCTGGAGGGGCTGCCCCTTCCCTAACTGCTCCTCCTTTCCCTTCCCCATCACCGTTACTGGGAAGAGAGCCCTAGACACGGCTGGCTCATTGAAGAGCCTTACTCATGTGAAACAAGCTCCAAAGGGCTTCTCTTCCCAGCCTCTCTCTTCCCAGGGTGTAGGCTGATGCAGGAAATGGCGGCCTTGGTTTCCCTTTTTTATGGTTTCATTTCTTTTGTAGAGACCCCCCTCCCCTCCCCTCACAGCAGCATGCACAGCCACCTCCTTGTCCTGTTCTCACCCTCAGCAGGTCTAACTCACTTATTGGGCCCCTAGTAGGAATTCAGGAGTGGACCCTCCCCTGCTGATGCCCGGAAGGAAACCTCTTTGTTCTGGAATCACCATTGTGGGCCAGTCTGCACCACAGTGCTTTGCACCACAGAAGGTGGAGGGTTTGTCTGCAGGAGTGGGGGTCCCTGTTGGCACTAGGGGCCAGGGGCCAGGGGTTTCTGTGCCTGAATCCCTGCTGCTTACAGTGCTCCCGAGAAAGCCACGCCACCAGCCACTGTCCATGGGCCAGGGCTGGGATTGTATCCAACTGTGTAGGCTTCCAGGTCTGAACATGGCTCTGCAGTGTCCCTGCTCGGGGACTTCGGGAGTCCTACTCTGCATAGGGGACATACCTAGTGGAGGGAGCATCCCTGGGGAACCAGACACTGCTCCTGGAGCCCAGCAGGCAGCGCCCCGGGCCACAGCATAGCGGGAGAGAGCGCCCTGGCAGAGGGGACCCATCAGCCCCGAGAAGCGGTGGGTGGGGGGTGCTGCTCAACAGACAGGGCACATCTCCGCTCCAGTCAGGGAGCTGTGCCGAGGCCTGGCGGGGTGTCTGTCAGGCAGACCTGACCAGGAACCTGGGCACCGTCTCTAGGAGGCACTTGCAGCCTCTCCAGGGTGGCCTCTGCCCCCTCCCCACTCCACGCTCCTCCGCACTTCAGCGTGCACCCCGAGACCGGCCAGGCTATGAGATCTGCGTTTAGTGCAGGACCCAGCCGACCGGCAGTGCCCCTCCCTCCCTCCCTCCCTGGGCAGCTGCATGGGCCCTGTGGGGCCAGGAGGAGAGGTGAGCACCATCTTCGGCCCTTCCTCGCTGTGCTTAGTCAAATCTGCCTTCTTTCTGTTTCTCACACCCAACAAAGCCTCAGGGTCTTTGCCGCCCTCTCAGTCTGGAACCTTCTTCCCTCTCCCCACACCCCACTTCCAGCATCTCTGCATGGGCACCCTGCTGTCAGGTCTGAGGCGGTGGAGAGAGCTAGCTGTCCCTGGCTGTCCTGGCTCACTGTTCAGTTTTATTGGTCTCATAGTGTGTATCATTGTCATGTGAGAGTACACACGTGTTTGTCTGTCGTTTACTCTCCCATCCTAGGTGTACATTCCAGGAGTACAGGCCTCTTTCCTTGTTTACTGCTGTAGTGCAGAGCCAGACAGAGTGCCCGGCACGTAGTAGGCCCATAGTCCCTGTCGCCTCTGGTTTCTTTCGGGCTGCTGGGCCTTGCTGTGTCCCAGGAGGGCTTGGGACTCCAGCCCACCTTGGGACAGGGCTGTTCTTCAAAATGAGCCCTAATGAGCAGCAAGTAGAGGAGGAGGGAGGTCCCCCCATGGCTGTCCTGGACCCGCAACGGGGTTAGTCACTGGGGTTATGTCATTTAATGGACCAGCTGCCCTAGACTTAGGACATGGGTATGCATGGACCAAAGGTACCGGGAGTCAATTCCACAGAAACCACACCTGCTAATGAAAAGCAGATATCCTTGTGAGTTTAGGAGAAATGACACACAGAAAGACAAATAGCGATGGGCTGACTGTGCCAACTTCCCCAAAGCTGTTACTGGACACCACCGCCCCACCCCCATCTACATACACCCAGACTTTTGCACTCAGCTGCTTTGAACTTGGCAGAGGGAGGGAGGGTTAAACTGCTCTGCTCTCAAAGATGTTACACTTCAGACCTTTCCTATAAAGCAAAATCACTGCCCTCTGTTGCTGGACGCAGCCCTGCACCAGGGCAAAGGGTTTGATAGGCAGAGAGAGGGCTGGACTCACTCCCCACTCACCGCCCCCACCAGGCCTGGGTGGGCACACTCAGGGTGCGTAACTGCCCGGTGGCCCTGCCCTGCCATTCTCTGCCTGTGGAGTGGGACATGGAGAGACACCAGAATGGCTCATGTCCGCCGGGTCTGTCAGCAGGGCAGTTTGATTCTCTCACTTCTCAGTGGTAAAGATCCTCAGAGCTCCTCTTCCCCCCACGACCGGACGGGATGGCAGTAGCAACAGTAGCACCGTGTTTGTATCCCCCTTGACCCAACAGAAAACCCAGGACCTGGAGATGTGACTCAGTCAGCAGCTAGTTAGTAGCTGATGGGGACCAAAGTCCCAGTGTGTGAGGCTCCCAAGTTTATATTCCTCATTTTCTATTCTCTTTGTAGCAAGTTTTTAGTTGAAAGTGTATCCTACTCACCAGTTTGAAAAGTTAAACACACAAAACGGTATGTGATTAAAAAGAGGTTGTCCCTTCCATCCCAGACCCCTGCCCCCAGACTTCCCTCTAGAGAGGCAGCCGCCTTAGTTTTTTCTGCATCCTTCCAGGTAGTCTGTTGGCGGGTGCATATGTTCATGTACACACGTTTGTTGTGAAGAGCACATTTGGAGATGCACAGAGCACTGCTCTCCACCTGCCTTTGAAACATCAGGACTATGGCTCTGAGTGGTGTGGCTCAATTGGGCTCAGTCCTGCAAGGGGAGAGGTCCGCAGTTCGATTCCCGGTCAAGGCACATGCCTGGATTGTGAGTTGGATGTGCGAGAGGCAACTAATCAGTGTTTCTCTCCCTCTCTTTCTCCTGCCCTTCCCCTTTTTCTGAAAGGAAATAAATGGAATCTTTTCGAGAAAATGAGTAGGCCTCGGAGAGCACGGGGGACCAGCATGCATGGATTTGCGTCCTCTTTTTCACGGCTGCGTGGTGTCCCGTTGCCTGTGCCTTGATGATCTGGACAGGCATGCACATGGATCTTTCTCTCTTTTTTTTTTTAAGATCAAAGTTTTTTTCTTTTTTTAAAAATACTTTATTTATTTATTTTTTTAGAGAGAGGGGAAGGGAGGGAGAAAAGGGAAGGAGAAAAACATTGATGCGAGAGAGACATCAATCAGTGGCCTCTTGTTCATGTCCTGCTGGGGACCGAACCCACAGCCCAGGCATGTGCCCTGACCAGAACGACCACAGCCCAGGCATGTGCCCTGACCGGAATGGAATGAGCGGCACCCAGCCCACTGAGCCACGCTGGTCAGGGCTCTGCATAGATTTTCAAGTTGTGTCCATCTTCCCTGTTGCAAATAGCACTGCTGGAAGGATCTCGACAGAAAGATCTCTGCACACAAAAGGAAACTTTTCTATGGAATAAGCGTGGAATTCAGTGGGATTCCCTGGCTGAAGGGGATTTTGGTAGATAATGCCAAGTCAACTCCCAAAAGGTTAACCCGGGTCCCACTTCCCCCAGGCCAGGCGCCTCAGCTCCAGTGGCAGCCAGGGTCCGGAGGTCAGTGAGACAGGCAGGAATGCTGTCCCTGCCACGCTGCAAGCCAGACGTCGATGAGCGTCTTTCCTTGTGTGCTTGTCGCCATCACTATACGTTGCTCCTTCATGTCCTTAGCTGACTGTCAAGTTTTGTTTTGTTTTTTCATATTGATTTTCACATTATAAGTTAAGGGAATTAACTAGTCCATTACACATAGATTACAGGTATTTTTCCATGTTTTCCTTTGCCTTTTAACTGTGTGCTAAGATACCAACTTTTTTCCTTTTATAGCCTCTGAATTTTTGTCTTAAAAATAATATAACAGACCCTGGTAGCCATTAGCCACATTTAGCAAATGTGCCTGGTTCCTCTTATTACATCGGTTTTTTTCTTTAAGAAATAAAATATCACAAGTGTAGAACTGAAGCCTTGCCCCTACAGCCGGCCCTATCCTGTGTCTTCCCAGAGTGTAATGTTTATCTCAATTTGGGACCACCCTCGTGTTTTATTATCTTCCTTTAAACACACGCAGTGTGTATACACACAAACACAAACACACAAAGAGTGCTGCCTAGCTGCACACACGCTCAGAATGATTTTGTAAGTTTTTAACTTTTAAGCGCAGTCATATGCTGCTTAACAACAGGGATACATTCCGAGAAATGCATCGTCAGGCTATTTTTAAAAAAAAATGCATTGATTTATTTTTTTAGAGAGAGAGGCATCAATTTGTTCTTTCACTTATTTATGCATTCATTGATTGCTTGGTATATGTGCCCTGACTGGGGATCGAACCCACAACCTTGTTGCACCAGGACGAGGCTCCAACCCACTGAGCTCCCCACTAGGGCTCATGAGGCAATTTTGTCCTGTGTGAGCATCAGAGAGTGCACCGAGTACACACCTGGGCTGTATGGAGCACTCTGTGGCTCCTGGGCTATAAACCTGTACAGCATGCTACCATAAAAAACAACCGGAGATTAAACCCAGCACTTGAGAAAAAGATGCAATCCAAACAGGCCGTAAACATGGGATGAATCAGGCTGCTGCTGGCAAAACACGGCAGCCTGTTCTCCAGCAGAAAAAAAAAGTATCTTCTATAAGTAGAAAGAATGCACTGTACTGATAAAAAGTGCAGTAGAGTAAATAGTCGTTTATTGTCATCCTCGGGCATTATGTGCTGTACTGAGTTGCACACACTCTCCTTTCACACCACCGGCAGCGTGGAGGCTGGGTCACACCCGCATCGCCACGAACTCGTGAGTCATGTGTTGTGCTGCCACATTGCACGGCTGTGACGTCACCGGGTGGCAGGGGTTTTTCAGCTCCATTATGATCTTCACACAGTGCGTGACCATAATGGATCCATGCAGAGAATGTTTTAGTAATTAAAGTAATTTTAAAATGACTCATGCATCACTGGTTCATGAGAAGGTGTTGAACACTGAAATATTCTAGTTTGAAAACTAGGTTTACTGAGAAGGCTGTATTAAACTATTGTTGACAAGTTGGCCCCTTTAAGGCCAGGAAAACGAGAAGATAAATTCTGTTTTGGATATAAATGAAAAACTGAACTTAAAACAATGCCTTGATAGTAATCCATTCATCCTTTCTCTATGTTTTCCTTTTTTGAGTTTATATTTTATTTTAAAGTTTTATTTTTCAGTCACAGTGGCCATTCAGGTTTCTCTTGTGTTACTTTGGGGGGTACAAGTAGTGCTGAGACAGTCCCGTACTTACACAGAGCCCTCCCCTCCCCCCCACTGCTGCGGGCGCCCACGGCCCCACCCACTGCTATCAGAGCCTTATTGGCCGACTCCCTGTGCCACACTCACATCCCCCCGATGGTTTTGTCTCTGCCAGTCCCTGCTTCTCAGTCCCTTCACCTTTCCCACCCAGCCTCCCATGAACACGTTTCACGTTCACCTGGTGTTCGAGTTGAATCTGTGAATCACGTTCTTCTGTCCTTTTTCCTCTTCGGGCTTTCATTGATTTGAAGGAGTCCCGACATACCCAGGTATTTGTCGATGACATGTATGCACTGCGTCTGATTTGTCCAAGGCCAGAACTCTTAACCACTGCCCCGGTGTCCCTGCCTGTGGCTGTCCGGCGTGGAGATAATGTCTTCCTCAGAGGGGGGTCTGGTCAGAGGCCTGGGCATCATGTCTGCGCCAGGAAAGAGCACAGAGGGCTTCTCCAGGGTGGCCTCCTCCCTCTCCCCACCTCGGCGTGCGCCCTGCGTCTGGCTGGTGCCTGGGGTCCGCGTTGGTGCAGGGCCCAGCCTGGCTGGCTGTGCCCCTCCTCCCTGCTCTGCCTGGGCAGCTGCCCATGTCCCGTGTCGTGTGCACAGTGGACCCAGCTGCCAGGAGGAGAGGTGAGTGCCAGCCTCGCCTATCAGTGACCCGCGCTGTGGCCGGGCTTGCCCTTGTGGGTCTCACTGTGATGATAAGACGTGCTTCAGGGATAGTCATCAGTGAACTTTGAAAACATGGAAGTTTATTATTTATAGGGCCTGCAGGGACACTGCACTTGTGGGGCTGGGGGCGGGGAGAACTAGGCCGGGATTCTGCTTTAATTGGGGTTGAAAGTACAGGCCTAGAGTTTCGAGGATTCACTCTTTTTTTTTTTTTTTTTAAGCCACAACATTAAAAAAATTGAAATCCTTAAGATGAAGTGGATGCTGCAGCAGCTGCCCTCCTGGGCTTGGGTGTTGCTCCTTCATGGAATCCACACCTGAATCTGTGGTGTGTGACTTTTAGGTACTCATCCGACCAGTCCTGGTGGTGGTCCATCGTTCAGCCTTGACCCTCCAGTTGCACTTCCTCTTCCACTTGGTGGGGCAGCTGCTCTTGCCACAGGTGGACTCTGGAGGCCACAGCAGAGGCACAGCATGTATGTCTTGTTGCGACGCTGGCCAATTGGTGATGTTCCCTCTGTCTGTCCCACTTCTGCTGCTGAGACCAGAGAGTTGGGACAGGCTCATTATTGGTGAAACTGAAACATAAGAGCCGTAATCTAAAGTGTGGCCCAAATGGTCAGTTATTGACATCAACCAAGACCTCTGAACACAAAGGAGCATGGGGATGGGAGGGGTCCTGGCTTTTTATGTGGCTGACTGGAGTTTATGTATATCCGAGACACCTGTCTTTGAAGTGGATGCTGTTTCCGAACCTGGATTCTTTTCCTCTGCCTCCAGGAGGCCAAAGGTGCTTTGGGGGCTGGGGCCTGGGCCCTGGATTTTAGCCCAGGCTGCCGCCTCTTGAGGGGCAAGTAAGGAGGAATGGAAGTTTCCTGGGTGAGAAGAGGGGTTCTTCCAGCCGGTCCCTCTCCTGGGACCACACAGGTTGACTGATGTCAGCTCGCGGTGTGGCACCGCGGCCTTGGAGCTGCTGGTGGTTGGGATGAGTCAGAGGTGATACGGATGTCCTGTGAGCATGACGTGTCGGGCAGAATGTGTGGCATCTGCTGGCCCCACCAGCTGCAGCTCCCAGCGCCTCACCAGCCCTTGGCACCTTGTGTGCCCAGGCCTTTGCGACTAAGGGTCTGGGACGTCTCACTGCGATGAAACATTCTGTCCGCTCTTATTCTGCTCATTGGCTCATTCGTTTATTCGTTTAAATATTTGTTGATGACCTGCAGGCATTGACTTTGGGGCTGCAGATATGGTGGGCCACAGGAAGTCCCTGCTTCCTTGGCTCAGACAGCCCCATCAGTGAGCACAGGAGACAGTGTGGTCAGACTGTGACAAGGGAAATTCAGCAGGGTGACGCAGTGGGGCGGACCGCAGCGGGGGCGGGGTGGGCAAGGAGGCTCCCAGATGGGGGTCTGGCACTCTGTGCTGGGAGGGAGGATGCAGGGGAAGGGGAGGCTGGGCTTGGCTCACAACGATTCCAGACCCCCGCCCGACATGCGTGCCGCAGCACTCCTGCCCTGACAAGGGTTCAGATCCGAGGCTGTTGGCGCTGACCTCCACCCCCTTTTGCCCTGACTCCATTCTGAGATGGAGTCCGAGTGCGGATGGGGGCGGGCAGGCTCAAATGCTTCGTTTGGGTAGGGGAAGGTGTAGTTTAGGAGGTACTGGTGCAGCCTCGGACTGCCAGGGTCGTCTCAGTTCAGGGGCCAGTCAGCCGTGCATGGCGTAAGGTTCTCAGTCTTCTGTGCTTTTGGTCACAGAACAGACTGGCTGAAAAATAGTCTGTTTGTTTTTTTAAGTGATGTTGTGATTCACCCTCTATTCTTCACAGTTGTAGCTTTTGGATCTCACTGAGTGTATGAAAATGAAGTACTGCCAACAGTCTCCTTTCACTGAGCACGTGCTGTGTGCCTTACCCAGTGTGTCTCGTAGGGTCCCTTTGCCTCCATTTCACAGACTGGGAGACGGGGGCTTAGGGATGCCAAGGAGTTCCCCAAAGTCACACACCTGGCAGGTGGCAGAGACAGGGTCCAGACCGAGGGGCCCGTCCCCTGTGCACAGCTCTCAGCTGTAGTAGGAGAGAAGCTCTGGTGCGGTGGTCCTGCGGGACCTGCTGGCCAGCCCCGCCGTGCTGTCCGTGCTGTCCGTCCTGTCCGTCCATCCGTCCGTGTGGGCCCAGGCAAGTGCAGGGAGCAAGGCACCGCCGGGGGCCAGCCACCAGGCCAAGATGTCAGGGTCAGGAAGAGGCTGGGGGTGGGCCAGGTGGCAATGTCTCCTTGAACTGTGCCCCCACACCCAGAGCCCCAATGGCCAGGCGGAGCAGCATGCAGGGAAGAAGGGGTTCTTCTTGGCAGACACGTGGAGACTAAGGAGGGTGCGAATGGTGGCTGGGGTCAGAATGGCCGAGGCCCCTCCTCAGCATCTCAGACCCTGAGTCGGCCTTTCGGACTCAGAGCCCAGGAAGCTCATGGTGCTCAGGAAGTGTCCCGGTGCTCCCAGCGGGATCCCGGAGGTGACCCAGCACCGTGCTGTCCGATGGAAAGGGAACAGGAGGCACACAGGCAAGCCCCGCATGCAGTTTTAAATTTTAAAAGTGTTAATTTTGTCACATTTGTAAAAAGTAAGGTGAAATTAATTTTAATACTTTAAGAGTCAATGTAGCCAAAGTATTATTTCAATGTGTGATCAATGTCAATAATTTAAAGATGGTAGTTTACTTTTTTGGTACTAATTTGAGGTCCAGTGTATATTTTTCACTTAGAGCACATCTCAGTGGGGACCAGCCACGTGGCCAGCACTCCACAGCCTCATGTGGCACGGGCCACCGCATGGGGCCACCACTTGGGACCAGGCAGGGCTGAGACCGTGTGTGTGGAGGGGCACTGGCCACACTGTTGGTGAGCTGGCTTTAAGCCCCAGCTCCAGCAGGGCCTTCAGCTTTCAGTCCGAACTCCTCAGCCCCTGGGTGGGCGGTCGGTAGCATGCAGGAGCCCCCAACTAGGAACCTGGGCGGGTCCACAGTGACACATTTCCCTTTATTTATCCCGGACATGGGCCTGGATAATGGACTCTCCGCCCGGCTGCACCACTTTAGCTTCCTCACCCAGAGAATGGAATTCAAAGCACCTGCCCCTCCCTGGCCCACACCAGAAGTCTGATTTTCAAGTGGTTCCTGGTGGTATCTTGTGACTGGCAGCTGATATGGTGGGTGATACTATGTTACCATGGGTCTCTGTGCCCCAGGCTGCAGTGCTGGGCTGTTTGGGGCCTGTCCTGCCCCTACTCCTTTGAATGTGGATGTCTGGAGAGATGCCCCCTCTGCTCACTGGTGGGCCTTGGGGCAGCTGGTCAACCATTCTGCCCTTTGCTGCCTGGAATGAGCCTGGGGCTGAGGTAGCCTCGCTCCGTCCAGGCACACTGTGAGCTGTGATCTCACCATGCTGTTCAGTGAGGTGCACAGGATGCAGCCCGCAGGCTGTGGCCATCGGGGCTGAAGCAGGTACCTGACCTGCCACCACCTCTTCTCTTGCCCCAGGAGGTGCACTGGTACATCCAACAAAGCTGCATGGAGAGCCTCCTGTGTACCAGGCACTGTCCTAGACGCAGAGCAGCAAACAAAACAACAGGAGACATCTCTGCAAGCAGGAGGGGGACCTGAAATATGGGGTATATGCTGAACTTTTGGTGGGAGATGGGGGTGAGTAAGGAGCTGAATGTCTAGGGGGAAGCATTTCCAACCGAACAGATGGCCCCGAGGGAGGGGCATGCCTTGCCCAATCAAGAAAGGGTGGGGCCAGGGCTAGCTGGGAAGTAGGGAAGGGGGTGCTGCTGGTGGGTCATGTGCATCCTCATAGGTCAGAGGCAAGGTTGTGGGCTTTCCTAGTGATGAGGAGCCCACGGAGGGTTTCCAAGCAGAGGAGAATAGAGATGACCGGTTCCTCTCCAGGATCGACGAACCGCATCCATGAGTCAGTGATGAAAGTGGACAGGGACCCCCAGGAGAACTTCCACAGCCTCCCCTAGCAGTTGTGTTCATTCCATTAAGTTCACAGCCCAGTGCGAGTCCCCTCTGGAATGCTGGCAGCAGGCACCAGGCCGAGAGGACCTGCCGTGGGTTAGCCGACACTGTGACGGGCTGGAAACATGGCCCTGGCTTCCTGAGGGGAAATGGGTGTGTGTCCACAGGTGTCTTGCGGTCCTGCTTTCGGCTCAAAGTGGCAGCCACACGAGTTCTCAACCCAGGAGACCTGGCTTGCCCACGGAGGGATTTCAGCCCTGCGCCAGGGCTGGGACGTGACTGCGTGAAAACGAGCGCGGTTGTAGCCGGCCCTCCTGGAGGCCTGGTGTCCAGATGGAGGGCAAAAGTCATCCTGCCAGTGCCGCTGGATGCTCTGAGATCATGCTGGACAGCTTCCAGCGCGGCCCCAGGCTGGGGGGCTACAGGCGGCCACTCCCGGGATCGTGGAGTCCAGGGAGTGATTCCCGGGCAGGATGGGGTGAAAGGCAGCAGGGTGGGGAGTTTGGGGTGCCGGCTGCGTGTCAAGCCTGAGTTCCATCCCCCTCCCCCCGAGCTGCATGACCCTGGGCAAGTTGCTGACTCTCTTGGCACCTCAGTTCCCTCTCTGGCACAGGGAGGTAATAATAGCGTTTAACTCACAGCGTTGAGGTCATACTTGGACAGCCCTTGAAAGTGTCTCGCAGAGGAGTTCTCAGTGTTTGGTAATTTCTAGAGATGTTTCGTTTGCCAGAGCTGGGGAGTGGGGGGTCCTACTGGCATCCAGGGAGTGGAGGTCACCATTCTGCGGTGCACAGGACGGCCCCCACAACAATGCTGGGAGACCCGCCCCTGGTGTCGCACCAAGTAAGTGCACAATACATTTCAGTTGTGAGTAAGGGATGCAGTACATTTTTAACCTCATTGTATTACTTTTACGTCAAACATTTATAATACAATTGCTACATTCTAGATACTATTATTCTTAAATTCCCAGGCTGGTGCACAATCCACTGAGCCACCCGGCCAGGACTTAGACACTGTGATTCTTTATGTCTGGAGACTTTATGAAGAAGTTCCTGACCACAGAGGTCACAGTGTCCTGGGCAGGATGAAACCATATGTAATAACCTAGTGTAAAGTAACATGAGGTGATAAAGCATCTTCTCTATCCCAGGTACTCCAATATAGACTCTCAGCATAAACAAGCCTCCAAGTTCAGAGGTCAGAAGGTAGTGTGGGCAAGGCATGCAAAGCAGTGATTCTATAATATGAAATTATATTACCTGTAAGGGCTAAAATCAAGATATAAACAAGATTTTGTGGGAAGAGAAACATCAGTTGCTTAGAAATGTCAGAAAAGACTTTGTGGGCGAGATGTGGTTGAGCCAGTGCTGCAGGATGGGTGGGTGGACTGACCGGCAGCCAGGGGGATGGGGGCTTTGGCAGAGGCCGGGGGCGGAAGGAAGAGGTGGCTCTTGTCCTGCGGGTCAGAGGTGCCCCTGCAGGGCTGTGGCTGGACTTGGAAGGTCCCTGGTCGCCTCTGAGGAGTTTTGGATTTTCGTTTAAGGAACGGGGAGCGATTGAAGCGGGAGGGCGGTTCGATCCAAGTTGTTTCTTAGAAGGACACCATGTTGGTCATTCCAGGGAAGGGGCTGGAGTGAGGAGCAACTCACAACTAAGAGACCGACTAGAAAGCAGGGGAATCGGGTGGGATGTAGACTCGGTCTCTGGCTTGAGAAGAGGAGAAGGGGGCGCTGCCTTCTGAATATTTCTGAGTCTCTAGACTACAGGCCTTAACCCTGGATATGTTTTATAAAGCTCTGTATCCCCCGTACCTCCCACAATGCTAAGCCTTTGAGGGAGTTCAGCAAACATTTGCTGGAATTAGGAAATGGGGCAGAATCGATACTTAGTAACTGTTTAGTAGGGATGGTGTCGACTGGGAGGGCTGTGTTGGGGACTGAGTTGATCATGTGAGGGTGGGGCGTGGGGAGAGATGGGTCTGGTTTGGGACAGGCTCACTTTTGAAGAATTTAAGGTCATCCAGGTGGCATGTGCCATACAACGTTAGCGATATTAGGATGGGCTCCAGGAGAGAAATTGAAGGGCTGGAAATAGAGACCTTGAATCATCAGGTACGGGTAGTACTTAGAGCTCTGGAAACGAATGAACTGCTGTGAAAACAGACAGGGGAGAGCAGAAGTTCAAGGGCACCTCCCTGGATACTGTGCACACTCAGAGCCTCAGGGCCAGTGCAGGGACGGTCAAGGAGGCAGCAAGGAACCTGGGGAGGGGCTAGACCTAGAAGCCAAGAAGGAGGCACTGGCTGATGGTGTCAAAGGCTTCGGCAAGACCAATTTCAGCATAGAAGTAAGTGTGGGAGGCAGGGAAGTGTAAGTGTAGGGTGAGGGGTGGTGTGGGGAGTGTGGCCGTTGGAGGCCAGGAGAGAGATGCAGGGGTAGCTTGAGGAGGAGAGCAAGGCAGAGAGGGGTGAAGTTTTGTTTTAGGAAGAGGGAGATCTGAGTACGTTCGTTGGTCAGAGTGAGTGGAGGAAGGTGGATAGATGGAAGGGTCAGGGCTGGGGTGGGTGGGAGCAGGGGGCAAAGTTGGAACGGTGAGTGGGGACCCAGGGTCTGGGTACAGGGATTAGGAGGGAGCAGGAATGGCAGGGGAGTCTAGAGGTGCAGGCAGGCGGCTCCAGTTCTCCCTACAGAACAAGGGGACAGTGACGCTGATCAAAGTCTCTGAACTGATAAGAAATAGACCCTGTGCTTCTGCCTCCTATCCCCCTTCCGGCAGCCTTCGGAGGAACATCGCTGTGTCCCTGTGTCCCAGCGGGGGTTCTGAGGGGCCTGGCATCCTGCTGCGTCCCTTGGGGGGCAGCTCAGTCTCCTGTTCTTCTTGGAACAGCCGCTGCCTGCTGAGTACTCGCTGTGTCAACCGTGGGTGCACAGCAGCAGGAGTTATGGTTGCTGATTCCATGGGGTTTGTTTCTGTAGCCAGTGGCCCCCAGGCTGCCCTCCGGTGAGTGCTGTGGCAGTTCCCACCAGCCTCCCTCCTGCCCGGGACACTGTGGCTCCTGGCAAAGCACCAAAGAACACACAGCCTTCCTTGTCCCGGGGTCAGCTTTGCCTCGCGGGTTGGGTGAGCCCGGCTCCTGGCAGCTAGTGGCAGGTAGAGACTGCCGCACCTTGGACCAGATGAGTGGATCAGACGCCTGCTTTCCTGCCCAGGTACCGCACTTTGAGTTCTCCCCTGTCTTCATACCTTGGGGCTCAGTCCATCATGTGGGGGAGCTGCTGGGAGAAGGCTACCCGTTATCCTGAGGCAGCAGCTAGCCGTGCCCTGGGCTTGGCTCAGCGAGGGGTGAGCTTGGGCTGCTGAGACCCCAGATGGGGTACCTTAGAGCAAGCCCTAAGACCCGCCGGTTTGCTGAGCAGAAAGCCAGCGCTGTTTGGGAACAGACACACTAGTGCACAACTTTCTTGGTCAAAGAAGGGCTAGTTGTCGTGTTGCTCGGGACCAGTTGGGGCCAGTCCCCTCTGCTGGCAATGGTGGCCTCCACCAAGGGTGGCCTACGGGGCGGCTGAGTGTCTGCGTTTCAGTTGCTAGGGCACAGGCTCTCTGTGGTGTGTCCACCTTGGCCGCACATTAGAATCCTGAGGGAGGTGGGAGCGGGAGCTGGGTCTGCCTTGTTTTTTATTTAGCCACTCCAGGCCCTGCCCCTGACCAATTAAGTAAGAATCCGGCAGAGTGGGGCCTGGATGTCTGTACATTTTTAAACTTCTCAGGTGATCGCTTGCCTTGTGCAATCGGCACTGCGATCTTCCGACATCGAGGGAGATGAAGTCAGATGGGGGAGCCCTGGTCACCTGGGGAAGTGTGGGAACTGGGAGGGCCCTGGTCTCAGCCTAGCCGCAGGGCCCCCCACCCCGACCCTGGGGGCTGGTCAGGCTCAGACCCACCCACACCCACTGAGTCAGAAAGTGCCTGTTCAAGTCGGAGGAACCTGCTTTCGCCACCCTCTGGCCCAGTGCTGCTCAACCCTCGAGTCACCTGGGGTGCCTGGACAAACTGCAGTGCTGGGCCAGACCCGCAAGGTCAGAATTCCCAGGTTTGGGACCATCAGCACCTCCCGGCAACTCTCCGGCGCCTGGAGCACACCTCTCCATCCAGACCAGCGCTTCTCACACTTCAAATGTGCATTCGAATCGTCCAGATCTTATTCAAATGCAGGTTCTGATTCTGTGGGTCTGGAGGGGGCCTGAGAGGAAGAAGTTTTACTGTTTCCTAGTGAGGCCCAGGCAGCCACTTAGATGCGTGGTGACCTTAGATGCAAGCGACCAGCGCCTATGCCCATTTTACAGCCAAAGAAACTGAGGGTCGGAGAGGGAGAAGTGACTCCCCCAAAGCAGCCCAACGTGCTGTTCATTCATCACTGTTCAGGGCTGGCTGTGTGCCAGGCAGCCACTACCTGCCAGGGTCAGTGCAGGGACCAGCAGACCTGACTCCTGCAGGCACGAGTGTCCACCCCGCTCAGGGGAATCAGAAAGTAAACAGATGAGTCATGGAAAGACAGACAGGTCAGGACTGCTCTGGAGGCCACAGAGAGGTGGCATGCAGGGAGTGAGGGCCGTGGCTGTGGGCAGGTGGGGAGTCCCGCGCTTCTGGAAAAGCAATCAGGTTAGTTACTAGGACCATGACCTCCCTTGGGGTCTTCTGATGGCATACCTGGGACTCGACTGGACAAGGCCACCCTCTGTCCCCATTGGGGTTAGGAAAAGGGCGCCCCTGACCCTCCTGGGGACGCTTGGCTCTCATCCCCACACGGCCCTCTCCTCCAGCTCTAGACTCATCCTTCAGGGCTTGCGGACTCCACCAGGAGCCCAGCAAATGCCCCCAGGCACAGGGCATGACTTTGTGATAGGACAGTGCTCAGGGTCCTTGATTTGTGATTTGTGGCAAAAACCAGGCCTTGTCCAGACGCTGCTCCCCACCTCCAAGAAACAGTTGAGATTGTTCGTTTATCCTGGAGAGGGCAGCCACTTGTGCCTCGAAACCGGGGCTGCTCGCGGAAGTGTCCGCCCACCAAAGCTGCCCCAGGGGAGGGCCTGGGAATCTGGGCTTTTGTTAAATGGCTGGGTGATCCGAGGGACCCAGATCCCTGGGGAACCTGGCATGGCAGCACCCCAGGCCTCTCTGTATGGCTGTGGATGCTGCAGAAATTTCCCCTCTGCCAACTCCAAAGTGTGGCCCCAGCTGCACTGTGCGATTGTGGGACCTCCGTGTTACTGAGCCAGCAGCGGCTCCCCTCTCCCACAGCCTGAGCTTTCCGTGCTGGCCTTCGGCCCTACTGGGGGGGGTCTCCCCCCTCCTCTGATCGAACAGACCCTGGTGCACTCCGCATCCAAACACACTGCCCTTGCCACCTCCCCTGCACGCCTGGGTGCCGAGGGCTTGGACCGTGTTTGCATTTGGTCAGAGTCCAGAAGGGCTCCGGGGGGCCTTGTGGACCATCTCGTAGCTGCATCCTCACCTCACTGTTTGGCCTGCACAGGCCTGTTTGGCTGGAGTAGTGAGAGACAGATGATGGGGGAGTGAATGGTGGCCAGAAGCAAGGTGAGGCCTTGGGTGGTTGTGAATAAACATTTAATTGCATAATATATGAATCACACCCATATACAGTTAGCTTGACTATCTTGTAAAAAAAACATTAAGTGGGGGTGCCCATTTGCCTCCCGGAGCTGGCCCTTCCCTGTTCAGAACGAGGAAGAGGACAGCAAGGGGAACCACTCCAGAGAAGCTGCAGCCAGCCACTCTGGCACAGAACCTGGCCCTTGAGGGATGGGACTCGGTTTCGCTTCCTGGAGCATAGGTCCCTGATCTGTCTTTGAGGGGCTGGGGGACGTCCAGGACGAGAAGGGCCTGCTCTGGATAGCTGCCCCGGAGGCAGCTCAGGCAGAAAGAGGAGGCGGGAAGAGGCAGGCTGTGGGCGTGTCCTGCTCTGGTGTCTGGCAGGAGTGTGTGTGGAGCTGACCAGACAGACACCTCTGACTCCCGTCTTCCAGGTGGCCCGAGGCAGCCGGGATGCCAGCTCTCCCCAGGAACCCTGCTTCCAGCTGAGAAACATGATCAACAAGTCCTGTGAGTGATGCCCAAGAGCTTCCACCCTGAAAAATGCCCCCCCCCCCAGAAGCAGGCTTCATTATCATCCTGGGACCTGGGGGTTATGGAGGAACAAACAGGGAGCGAGGGCCCCCCTCCATCTTGAAGGACATTGAAAGTGCTTGGGCCCAAGCCCTTTGCTGGAAAGCAAGGGCCAGGCTGGGCCAAGGGCTGGGCCAGCCTGAGTTGCAGGGTAGAGGGGCCTGGATGGGACCAGTGAGAAGGTGGACGAGGGCCGTACCTGCCTCTTTCTGCCTCCAGCTCCTCTGTGCGTGTGCCCTGCAGGCTGGAAGCTGCTGGCGATGTTGGCGCTGGTCCTGGTCATCACAGTGTGGTACTCCATCTCCCGAGAGGACAGGTGAGTTGGGCTAGGAGTCCAGTTTCCGTGTCCTCAGACTCTTGAAGGAGCGTCATGGGGTGGGGGCAGAGTGGAGCAGAGGCTTCAGAGAGCCCCAGGGTGACCTCTCCCTTTAGCTGCTAGCCCGAGATTCTTCCAGGAAGGTAGGTGGTGGGTTTGGGGGCAGGGCATGGTATGATGCCCCCAGGCCCTTGCTGGGGCATTCAGAAACCTCCTCCCTGGTTTGGTTTCAAAATGGACCAGGGGTTGAGATGACCCCTGCCCCCTCCTGCCCCACGCACATTGCACTCCAGCACCTGGGACCGATGTGCTGTGGGAGGAGGTGGAGGCTGGGCCCTGCCGCTGACCACAGCTCCTGCCTCTCCTCCTCTTCTGCCCCCAGTTTCTATTTTCCCATCCCAGACAAGGAGGAGCCCTGCCTGCAGGGGGAGGCAGAGAGGAAGGCTGCTAAACTCTTTGGCAAGTGAGTGCTTAGGCTGAGGTGGGTGGGCAGGGCCTGAAGTGAGCTGGGATTGAGAGTTTCATGGGGTGGGGGGACTCAGAGCTAGCTGGACTGGGGGTGGGCATGCTGGTGGACCTGGGTTAGAAGAAGTCAATGAGGGAGGCAGGGGCTCTTGGACATGCATGTAGGATATGAGTCAGGAGCCTGATCTTGGTTCTGACCTCCACATTAATCCTTCCCTATCCGCACCCTGCTCTCACCTCTCTGCAGCTACTCTCGAGATCAGCCCATCTTCCTGCAGCTTAAGGATTACTTCTGGGTCAAGACACCTTCTGCCCACGAGCTGCCCTACGGGACCAAGGGGAGTGGTAAGCACTGCCTGGGGTTGTGGGGACCACGGGTCACCTGGGCCACCCCCTCCGTTTTGGCCCTCCTGGTCAGGGCCCAGCACCCCTGCCAGCCCCATTCTCAGCCGGGCCCAGGCTCCGCCCCCCGGGGCAGGGGTGCGGAAGGCAGGCAAAGCCCTGAGGAGTGAAAGAGGGAGGGCGGCATGCTGGCTCTTGTCATCAACCCCTTCCGACTGGTTCTTTTTGTAGAGGACGTGCTCCTCCGGGTTCTGGCCATCACCAGCTCCTCCATTCCAGAGAGCATCCTGCGGTAAGGAGCCTGCCCGCTTGCTCTAGCCCCAATGCCTTCTCCTTCCTGCCCCGGTGAGAAGCAGTTGGGGCCCAGCACCCCCACTGAGCCCTCCTGTCACTGGTCCCCCATTGCCCATTTGGCCCATTTCCTAGCTTGCCCCTCTCCAGGGGATGCAAGTGCATCAGTCCCTGCAGCAGCAGAGAGCATGGGCATCGGGCTGCTAGAGCAGGCAGAGGCTGCTGGGGGGCTGCCAGGGCCACAAGCAGGCCCTGGCAGCAGGCGAGGGACTCTGCGGTGGGGTTCCTTATTGGCACTCCTCAGTCGTCTTCACGTCTCTCCTCCTCTCCCTCCCGCGCTCTGCTCGGTTTCCTCTCCAGTTACAGAGGCCCAGGGCCCCTTGGAGATGCCTGCTCCCTGGGGAGCAGGGACTGAGGGGGCCTGGGGAGGGGCCCTGAGCCCAGCGGGACAGGGGCAGACCCAGGGCAGGGCAGCAGTTGCTCCTGGGTCTGAGCGCCCTTTTCCCCGGCAGCCTCCAGTGCCGCCGCTGCGTGGTGGTGGGCAACGGGCACCGGCTGCGCAACAGCTCGCTGGGCGAGGCCATCGACAAGCACGACATGGTCATCAGGTCTGTATGGCCTGCTTGCCCGCTTCTATTTGGGGGTGGCTGCAAACAGGCCTAGGGGTCCTGGGTCACAGCAGCCTCCTCCTGCCTCCCAGGCTGAACAACGCCCCGGTATCTGGTTATGAGGGCGACGTGGGCTCCAGGACCACCATGCGTCTCTTCTACCCGGAGTCTGCGCACTTCAACCCCAAGGTGGAGAACAACCCCGACACTCTGCTCGTCCTGGTGGCTTTCAAGGCCATGGACTTCCACTGGATTGAGAGCATCCTGAGCGACAAGAAGCGGGTACGTGGGGACACAAGGACCCTGCGTGAGTCCAGCCCTCCGTGCCATGATGTCTGCTCTGCTGTCCCAGGGCTGGTGAGGGGAGATGTGAACCCAGTCTCCTGCAGGGCCACCCGGTGGCCAGGGCCCGGGGCCAGCAGGAGTCAGGCAGCAGCCAAGGGCGTCCCAGGCTCGAGGCTGCCTGGGGAAGAAAAGCCGCCAAATTGTGTTTGCCAGGGAGAGAGCTGGGAGCGGAGGAGCGGTCGACAGTCATCTCCGGGCAGGGGCAGGTTAGGACATTCAAGATCTGGGACCTTTCCAGGTGTTCCCCAGAAAGTCCACTGTGTCTGTTTATCACCCAGTCAAGTGCTGAACTGTCCAGTCTGGTGTTTTTGCCCAGTGTTTACACAATTCTGACTTCGAGGCCCACCCCCTCACCCCACACCTGTCTGGAGATCCTTAGAAGTAGGATGGTTGGGCTTCGTGCTCTACTCACTGTGTCTCCTGGCCCCTCCAGGCGGGGGCGCCCTCCTCTCTCACCCTGCTCCGCTCCTCTGGTCCCCCTATCTCTGGTGCAGGCTTTCACCTCCCTCCCCTCACCCTGAGGGTCTTGGTCATCACATGGACCCCATTCCCTGGCGGAGGACCGCTGGGCCGCACCTGAGAAGCACCCTGTCTCCCATCCCTTCCTTCCAACCTAGGTGAGAAAGGGCTTCTGGAAACAGCCTCCCCTCATCTGGGACGTCAACCCCAAGCAGATCCGGATTCTGAACCCTTTCTTCATGGAGATTGCTGCCGACAAACTGCTGAGCCTGCCCATGCCGCAGCCACGCAAGGTTAAGCAGGTGCTGATGTGACGGGCAGCCAAAGGGGCAGGGCATGGGTGGGAAGTAGGCGGGAGGGCCTGAGAGAGTCAGGAAGCCAGAGAGGCCCACCCCGCTCCTGGAGAGGAGAGAGCCTTCACCTCCCATAGGAGCAGCACCTGCAAAAGCCCAGGGAGGGACCTTCGGGCGCACGCGCACACACGGCTAACTAGCTGGCCCGGGCCAGGGAGAGCGCAGACTGGAGAACCTTGGGCCATCTCCAAAGTGGAGAGTTATGGGGACGCCGTTCCTGGGGCTTGGGGCTGGACTTAGAGGATGGTTTGGGCAGGCACTGGGCAACATTTGTACTCTGGGCCTTGCCAGGACCGTCTTGGTCTCATCTGCAGGACAGCTCAGGCTGGCGCAGTCACTGGTAGGTCGCTTCAGCGGCAATCTCGCAGGGGGGCCGGCCTGGGCTGAGGATTTGAGCTCACAGTTTGGCCTATCATGGTGAATTTGTGGAGTCATGATGTAGTTTTGCAAGTTACGGTTTGGTTTTAGCTCTCAGTGCCCTTGTTGGTCACATGGTCACAGCTAGTGGGCGGTGGCTTGGTGCTTCCTGAGCAGGTCCTCACATGCCTTTTGAGCCTCCGAGAGGCTGGGCAGGCAGGCAAGCAGACAGAGGTGACCAGCAGAAGTAGACAGGACTCCTGTGGCCTTGGGCAAGTCAGCTGCTCAGAGCCTCTGCTTTCTTATCTCTGAGGTGGGGGCGTGACCTTTGAAGGCCACGTCAGGATGTAAAAGGACACTTACGAAGCAGGTCTGTCATGGAGACCCGCATACAGTGGAGGCCAGGTTTTGAGTAAAGGATTTTGCCCTTTATGGGCATCCACTGGGTTCAGCTTCTCACGTTGAACCCCTGCTGCTGGACCGTTCTGAGTGGTGTAGCCCCAGGCAGGCGGGCAGGCAGTAACTCTTGCTCCTTGCTCTGAGGGCCCTCGGGCCGGCACAGGGAGCAGCATGGTGTCGCCAAATGCCCAGCAGAGTTGTGCCGGGTGCCATGGGACCTTGGAGTGGGGCAGGCCTCGGCTGGGGGCTATTTCAGAGCCCCCCGCCCCAAGAGGAGGTGGTTGCTGGGGTTGGGCCTTCCGGAGTCCTGGGGCCCATCCAGCAGAGAATGGGGGAAAGGTACATCATTTGACAAAACCCAGCACCAAACGCTCCCCCTGCACTGAAGTCTGCAAGTGGGGTTGCGGGGCAGCCTGGAGACAGTTCTGCCGCTGAAGGCTGGAGGGGGAGGAAGGAGAAAGGAAGACCCAAACCTGGCTCCTGCAGCAGGAAGAGAAACCGAAGGGGTGGACCTGGTCTGTATCACTTTCCTGTCATTGCCTCACAAATTGCCACAGTGCTGCGGTGTCCAGCAACACCCATGCACCCGTTCCCTGTGCAGTAAGTCAGAAGTCCTGCCCAGCGTGGCTGGGTTCTCCACCTGGGGCAGGTGTGCGTTTGCCCCGCTCTCCCAAAGCCGCGTGTTCCTATGAAACCCACTGTAAGCTGAAATGGCGTGAAGCAAGAAGCAGTCACCACCAACCTCTGCGTCTTTACTTCACCACCGTTGCCACACTCAGTTGCGCCCTGTGTCATACTGAGCACAGCACCCGTACGAGGTCTCTCCATCTGTCCTGAGATGTCAGGGCACATCTTGCTGACGGGTGCACAGAGTGAGCCCGGAGAAAGCGTGGATGCGCAGCCTCGGCTCAGAGCTCTGGTGGCGGGATGCTGGCTGTGGTTCCGGGGGGAAGGAGCTGGGTGGGGCCTCTCTCCCTGCAAAACAGATGCCGAGGCTCTGTTGGCTTTTCCTCTTTTTTCATAAAAGTGAAAATCCCCCTCAGACTTCTTTCAGTTAGCAAGCACAGGAGCTTCTGTAGGTCTTTCTAAAGGCGAGTGGCATAACGGGAGCTTTCGGAAAGCAGTGAATACTGCACGAGGCTGGAATCCGGGCGGCAGCCGGACTGAGTTCTCGTCTCGAGGCTGGGGAGTGCGGGGGCTGACTCGTTGCCAAGCTGCTCCTCGTGGGAAGAATCCAGTTCCCTGTGGTTGCAGGAGCAAGGTCCCATTCTCTCGATGGCTTCCGGCCAGGGTGGGCAGAGCTCCCTCAGCTCTTCCCCACGTGCCCCCCTCCACCTTCAGCCAACCCCAGCTTGATAAATCCATCGTGCTTCCTGTCTCTGACTTCCTCTACTGCTTAGCTCCAGACCCAGATAGATAAGCTTGTGGAATTAGGTCAAGCTCACCAGGGCTATCGCTGCCATGGTCAACAGTGTCGTCTACAAAGCAATACCACATAAGGTGATGTAGCTCGCCACAGCTGTGGTTTCCACACACAGGCAAGGGCAAGGGCCTTTGGGAGTCTGAGAATTCTCCCGCCACAACATCTACTTTCCAGGTGGAATGGAGAGGTGTGTGATAACCTCCAGGTTCCCAGCTTGGACAGCTGGGTGGGCGGGAGTGTGTTTAACTGACCTCGGGAGCACAGGGGGAGAGGAGAGGTGGGTGAGTTTAAGGGGCCGATGGCCAGGTGGGACTGGCTGGAAGGCTGTGGAGTGTGGTGCAGTGAAGGTCTGAAGTCGGTGAGGTAGTGCAGTGGTAGTGACACGGGGTGACACTGGGTGACATGGACGGAAGGCCAGGCAGGAAGTGACAGATGAAATGAAATGATAGCAAGGTTCAGAAGTAGACGCTGGTGAAATCCCAGCTTCAGGAGGCCTGGCGAGCTGCAGTGTCTGGTAGGCAGAAGCTGAGGACAGCGGGGTGAGGGGGGGGGTCAGGACCCCAGGGTGTCCGTCCCTGTGGGTGAACTGGGGATGGGGAAAGGCAGGTCCCTGGAGCAGCCCATGAAGCAGATGGAAAAGTCTTGCTATGCCCACTTGACAGAAAGGGAGAGCCCACCTCACAAAGGGCTCCCCATAAATGTGGGGGCCCCACATCTGAAAGAGGTGAGGTTCTCCAAGGCTCAGAGCAGAACCATTCCACTCCTTAGGGAGCTGCTGAACAGTGATAAGCCACAGTTTCCCCATCTGTACTATGCCATGTGGTGGTACAAGCCACATACGGCTAGTTCAATTTCAATTTCAATTAAATAAAATGAAAAATTCAGTCCCTCAGCTACACGAGCCCCATTCCCTTGCTCAGTCGCCAGCTGTGCTGGTGGCTGCTGTACAGGACAGCCCAGAAGATGCTGCCAGGCGCACAGCTCCCCCTAACAACACCTCCCCCACCCTCATCCCTCAGAAGCCCACCACAGGCCTGCTGGCCATCACCCTGGCCCTGCACCTCTGCGACGTGGTGCACATCGCTGGCTTCGGCTACCCAGACCCTTACAATAGGAAGCAGACCATTCACTACTACGAGCAGATCACGCTCAAATCTATGGCGGTAAGGGGCCCCACCTGCAAGCTGGGTGGGGCAGACCAGCCCGGGACACTGCAGGGAGTGAGTGGTGCCAGGGGCCCAGAGGGAGGCCACTCAGAGTCAGAACTGGCAACCAGGCCTCTGGACTCCCAGGCCAGTGTCTTCTGTGTTTGGCCACACAGATTGTTCTTTCTGAGGGGCGGCATGGGGAAGGGAGTTCCCAGACTATGGGGCAGCGGGGAGGGCCAAGGAGGCTGTCCTGGGCCAGGGGTGCCCCTAGGAGCCCCTCAGTTTGCTTCCTTGGCTGTCTCCACAGGGGTCAGGCCACAACGTCTCCCAGGAGGCCCTGGCCATCAAACGGATGCTGGAAATTGGAGCAGTCAAGAACCTCACTTACTTCTGACTTGGGCAGGAGCTGTACCCATCCGTCTGCCCAATCTGCTGCCTGAGTGACCCCCAGCCACTGTGGTGGGGGTGCCTGGTGCCCACGGGGCCAGCCCGGTCTCCCCCTCGCCTGTGTGGGGAGGGGTCCCGGGACTGGCGAGGCCTGAGGAGGGGCCATGCCCCTGGCTGCTCTCGTGGAAGCCAGATCTAGTCCAGGTGGAGGCCCCGGGGTGGTGGGAGCCCGGCGAAGGAACGAGGGCTGTTGCTGTGATGTCTCCTGTCCATCAGTGCTGGGAGATTATTTAACGGGCTATTTAATTAAGGGGAAGAAAGTGTCGTGGGCTGGTCCTGTGGCATCCAGAAAAGGGGGCATTTACGGTGTTCGGACCACTTTTTATAAAATCACAAAGGCGAGGGGCCCACTAAGGCCTAGATCCTGAGCCGGCCTCCCAGGAGGGGGGTCGCCTGGAGCCTGTGCGTGTCCATCCTCCAGAGAGCGGGTGCCCCTCCCAGCGGGCATGGGAAGAGCAGTGGTAGGTGTGTCCCATGGGGAAGGGAACCTCACCTGGAAATGAGGTACCAAACAAATTAAACTATTTTTCCTAAAACAGAAGCAGTTGTGATAATGCTGTGTCCTTTCGGATTGGGGTTGATGTGGGCAGGCAGTGGGACCCAGCAGTGGACAGGCTTGTTAAAGACCTAGGGGGACCCAGAGTAGGTCACAGTCATTCAGGAAGTTTATTTTTGAGTGTAGTGCTTGGTGCCAAGTCATGCATTGTCACCCTGGTGTGGCAGGCAAGCAAGTTGTGCCCAGAGCATCTCCATCTGCTGGACACCCAGCCTGACATCCTGGATCCTGGTGTACTTCCCAGAGGTGGGGAGGGGCACGGGGATGCCAGATGGGAGGGGCAGCACCCTCCCCACCTTCCTTCCTCTCTCTTAGCACCAGCTCCCAGTTTGCAAAATCTCATGCTGGGAGGTGTCTGTGAGAGGATGCGGGTGGAGTCAGACAAAGGAAGCCAAGTTTTCCTTCGCAGATTAAGTGGGAATCATAAAAATGGAGTTTGCAGAAGGTCCTGCCAATGGACCAGGTTGCCAAGGTCGGGCCAGGCAGGGCTGGGGCTGCAGCTAAGGGGTTTGGCACGGCCTGCCCACCAGTTGCCAGGCCAGGGGGTGAAATGCACCCCTGCCCCCCAGGTCCCTAGACTTGGGATAGCCCTGCCATTTGCCTGCCTCTCCCCTCTTTGTTCTCCATCTTCCCAAACCCTGCTTGGCTGCCAGCTGGGCTTGCTGCCACCCCACAGCTGTCTCTTTACATCTGGAGCCAGGAGGGAGAGCTGGAGCTCCCCACAGGGGGTGGGACTCACAGCTGTGTGCCGGGCTTTCTCGGAAAGAGTTGCAGCCTTGAGGTTTTGGAGCTGGGCTGGGACAGGACACATAGAAAAGGGCAGGGGCTTGGGGAGGGATGGAGGAAAATGACACACTTCTCGACAGTGTTAGAGTGGCCTGGAGAACACCCACCACCATCCCATCAGAGCAGGGGAGGGAACGGCTCTGGGAAGCCTGGTGGAATTACGGGGAGCAGGGGAACTCCACCAGCAAGTAGGGGTCCAGCATCGGCAGCCCAACTCCGGCTTTTGCAAGGCAGGGGAGAGGGGGCATGAGCGGAGGGTTGGGGATCTCAGTTCTGCTTCGCCCCGATGCTTCCCCAGCTGTTTCTCATTGAGGGTGTGCGAGGGAGTGTCCATTTCCCCATCCAGGCCCATTGAAAGTGGCTGTCAGCGCACATGATCCAGATGTCCTAGACTGGGGTCACTGCCTGTTACCAAACAGGCCTAAATGTGAGCCAGAATCCGATACACACGGATGGGTCAGACTCCACTTGCACGTGCATGTAGACACAAGGGCATGTTACACTCTCATTGCGTTATGCCTCTGATGCCATGTGCAGACAGACAGCCCTTCACGGTGGCGCACACACACAGGGCTGTGTGCGGGGGTGGGGCATACACGCCCAACCCATCCATTGTTCTCTTGGGGTGTGGGCTCAGCTTTCTCCAGGGTGCAGCCTGAGGCAGCACTGGCAGAGGGGGCAGTGCTGCCAGGGGAGCTTTGATGTGGAGGAGCTGGGCGGGGCTGTTTGGTGCACTGAGAAAGGGACTTTCTTCCGTTGGCCCGCAATGTGAACAAACTGCCTGTCAGCCTGGCTGGTGCTGATTACACCGCGCCCTGAACAGGGGGCGGGAAGGGGAACAGGGAACAGGAGGGGCAAGGCAGTCCAAGTCCACAGTCTCTGGGTTCTACACCAGGCTCTGCCACTTAATCATGGAGGACCAATCGCTTCTCCACATCCATGCTCCCAGGTCTTAGGTTTCTCGAAACCAGAGGATGGGCCCAGCCAGTGAGGACCTCTTAGATCAGTATTATCTGGGGATGAATGAGGAATGCAGATTCTTGGGTCTTACCCAGGTCGCTGGGGTGCAGGAATCTGGAATTTTAACGAGCACTCAGAACCACTGCTCTAGCAGTCTAGACTCCAGGATGACCTCATGCGCCTCTCAAATCCACCGTCTGGGTGCAAAGCCCATCCTAATCCCCCCGCATCCTGGAGCTGCACCAGGCTTGCTTGCAAGAGGAGCCACCAGCACCGCTGCCCCCGCCCCCGGCGGAGGGCGGCAGGGTACGCATGCGCATTCTCACAGGCAGGCTAGGGCCAGCCTTGTGGCCGTGGGAACAGGGCGGGATGGTAACCGCTGAGCCAGGCCTCTGGGGCTCGGCTCCGGCCCAGCTTCACCCGGCTCTACGATCCCTGCCCCCCTCCGCAGAGTCCTGAAAAAGCGGACTTCCCAGCCCAGCCACAGCGAGGAGAGGAGGTTAGGCTTTGATCTACCCCGCGAACACATTTAAGGGATACCTTGTATTAACATCAGATAGTGTGCCTTAATTTCGGATACATCGGGTGTTTCTTTACACTTCCTAAGGGCAATAGCACATTCCCCCAGACCGACTAGTCTACGGAAAGTGGGAGCTGGGAGCAGTTCTGTCTGTAAGGCGGGAAAAGGCGGAATGCACGCAACGCATGGCAGACGGTTGGGTGGCGGGTCGCACTCCCTGTGGCCCTGTCATCATCCGGGTGAAGCCCTGCCCCTCCGTCTGGAAAACGGATAGTGCCTGCCCACCTCGCAGTGAGGTTTTAAGGGTCTAATGGGTAGATTGCCTGGACTGTAAAGAATGATACAGATGTTAGATCGGAAAGCTGCCTTGCATAATGGAAAACACCAGAAAGCAGACGAAACAGGCGAGGTACAGCTGCCGGGTCAATATTTGCCCAGGTACGTAGTAACATGGCCGGTTCCAGAAAAGTCTGTGTGAGTCACCCGCAAGCAAAGGAAGGGTAAGACATCAGCAAAATGATGCAAATGCAGGCTTTGCACCATCAAACAATGAACAGTGAGTGCCAGCTGCTCTCTGCAGTGATTTTCTTGTCGAAGTCAGATGCCTTCCGGGGCTTTTGGAGAAAGCGCTTTCTTGGGAGACATTACCCACTTTTTTTTCCCGATGGTATACACATTACACAGCCTACCACAGTAGGTTCCTACAGCAAGGTTGATAAGTACGACCTCCGTGGGTTAGGTCTCTCCACCCTGACTTTTTTTCTGTCTTAATTATAGCTTCAGAAAACTGTTTGTTGGTTTTGAGCATTCCCATGGTTCTGTACCAGACATGGCCCCAGGAACGTCTTTCCAAATTAAAAGTTTAAGGAGGGATGTGTGTGTGTTTGTGTGTGTAGCTATAACCTGTTTTCCCTTCCAGTTCTTTCTCCACAAGTTTACCTCTCTTGCTATACAGGAGGCCTTGAGGATCCTGCATCCAAGAAATGAGGCAGGGAGATGAATCCTGAGTCTCAGTAGGTACCAGATCTGGGGGGAGCCCCAATGTATTAAAACTCTGCTTCCTGGTGTAAGGGGATTGCAGAGAGCCAGAGTCAGGCAGGAGAGATCACGGTCCTGTCTGTGAGGATCTAACAAAGGTTCCTAGGGAAAAATGAACCTGGGAAGGCAGATTTCAGGTTCCCAGGGAAAGCTAACATTTTAAAGTCCATCCACCCCTCAAGAGAGGCACAGCTTCTTCTCAGGAATCTTGCAAGACTGGGAGGGTGGACTTGGGTGGAGGGAATGCGAGAAGGCTTAAATGTTGAAAGCACACTAGGGGATTGAAGTTGGAATTACTGAACTAAGCTATTCCAGAACCATCTATTAGTCTGAGACTTCCTAAAAACACTTTTACCTACATCGCCCATTTTAACACTTAAGGAGTATCTTCTGGTTAAAAATGCGTTTCTCTCCTGAGGGGGGAAAATGAATTACTAGAGTGGAAATTAGAGTCCAGTAGGGCAACTCTCTGCAGTTCTGTTCTCTTTCTCTGTAGATTTATGTTCCACTGGTGAAGGCCTGCGTGGCAGGAGAGCTAGAGAAACTGTAAATTTAAAGTCAAATGGGGTTCTTATCTAAAACGTCTTTAGTAGAAGCCCCGGATCCTTATCACTTTATCTCCACTGCCCTCTTTCTTCCAAATGCAGTGTTTGTTAGCATCACAGATACATCTTCTAGTCCTCGAGCATCAAGACCCTGGCCCTTTTAATTTTCTTGCAAAGCAGGCAAAGGTGGTATCTTTAATTTGGTCCACCTGAACGTGTCTTTGAGGTGACCTTCAGGGGGAAGACTCCCTGTGTTCAGTTTCTATCCTGAGCAGCTCTTTTCCTCTTGCATCTTTGGGAACAGAAACCAGAGAAGCTCAACTTCCTAAGACCCCAGTGCTCCCACTTGCTGTTCCCTGAGACTCTGCTTACCTCATCTTGGAATCTCAGGAGCATTTCTTGAATGTTCTCATGGTATTCCAAGGCATTTCCAAAGGCCATGAGGTTAAGCAGCAGCAGAAGGAGATAGATGTCTTTGCAGGGCTGATCTCCCTGATCTGCAGGCTCAAGAACCACTTTGGGCCCCAGGGTGGAGGAGATCCCAGCCAGTGGGTGGGCTCAGTGGACTGTTCCAGAGAGGAGATGTGGAAACATGGAGTGGCAGGCGGATACCAGCACCAGGGATTTAGACTACAGTCAGCGAGAATGGTGTGTGCTCACAAAAGGCCATTTAAAAGGATTAGGGCAGCCCTTGCTGGTGTGGCTCAGTGGAATAAGTGCCTGGCCTGTGAACCAAAGGGTTGCTGGTTCAGTTCCCAGCCAGGCCACATACCTGGATTTTGGGCCAGGTCCCCAGTAGGGGGTGCACGAGAGGCAACCACACATTGATGTTTCTCTCCCTGTCTTTCTCCCTCCCCCTCTCTCTAAATCTTAAAAAAATAATTAAATTATATATATTAAAATAAAATATATATAAAAATATATATATGGGGTAGGTCAGGAGTAAGTAAAACTGCAGAGCCTGCAGTAATGAAAGATCTCCGTGAATGAAAGGATCGATGATCCTCTTCCTACAGCAAAAATGCATTCGCCCAGGAAAGCGAATCCTCATTTTTAGAAAGAAGAGTAGCTTGGAATTTCCTCCTGTTTGCCAGCTTTGATCTGGTGAGGAGGACTGAAACTAGGGCGTTAGGGGAAAGAGGGTTGGAGCCTTTGGAACCTGGGAGCACAGGCCAGGCTGAGAGGTCCTTATCGGCCATCGATTGATTTATCGAAGGCTGCTGGGGGCTTACACTGCAAATGGCTGGCGTGTGGTTGCATCTGAAGACAACTTACATCAGAGGCTTCTAAAAAGACTTCATTTTTTTTAAAAGAAGGAAGTAAAATTCAAGATTTGATTGGGATGTCCTTGGTTTGTGTCTAAGTGATTATGTTTCTTTAGATGGGCCTGCCAACTGGTACTTCAAATAAAAATCTATGTGCAAATCAAAATAGCTTTTATTTACATATGTGTACTTTTATTTTAATAAAGAGTTTATTTTAGGAGAAGAAGCTCATCGCAGGGCTGCCTTTGTCTTTTCCTTTCCTGGCACCACCAGAAACCACACGCGACACCTGGGAGGAGCGCATGGCACCTACGATGGAGTTCGTCCTGCCGTTGCAATTCCGACTCCTCAATGGCAATCGCCCATACCGCGCCTGTGCCTCCCCGAACGGGAAGGGAGAAGCGCAATCCCTGTTCTAAGAAATCTCCCAAGAAAAGCATCCTGTTGTTTTCATTTCCTCAGGTCCTTTCTGCTCCGGAAGCTCAGAGGCAGCCTCAAGGCCTGCTGCTTTAGAGCGCTTGTTTCACCGGGCTCCGTCAGAAATGGATTCTAGCTCTTCCAGCCAGAGCACTTTCTATCCCAGGAAGGTCGACGAGGTGGTGGAAATAGCTCTGGCCTCTCCAGACTGATAGTGAGCCTGAGAATTAGAAACTGGGCTTGCATCCAGGGACTCCGAGCCAACAGTGCATTTTAAAACGATCAGAAAACTGGACACTGGCCTTGGTGGGGGAAGGGGGGGGCATTTGATACAAGAATGGCTTTGTTTCCCAGGGAGCCGTGGTCTTTCCAGGTCACTGGGGGACTTGAGGCGGAGGACGCCAGTCCCGCCTTCCTGATGGAGCCGTGGCCCGTCCCTGCTCAGCCTGCCTCAGCGTAGGCGCTCGTGGATGGCCTTTCCCACAGGCTGGCTCCATCCTGTTCTAGGATGAACGTGGCCTTGGGCTGGCACCGTAGGACGGAAACATCTTACAGAGGATGTCACGTGTGTTTCACCCTCCCGTTTGCCACTTGTTAGCTCTGTGACCTTGGGCAAGTCTTTGGGGTTCTCTAAGCCTCATTCCCTTGCCTGTAAATTGTAACACTTTGTAGACTTATGAGGATAAAGTAAGATTTCAAATGTAGACTCATTTCGGTTCATTGGAAACCACCTACAGGGGAATTCAGGATTTCCCTCTGCCTTAAAAGTTTTTTTTAACACCTCCCTCAACAGCTTGTTTGCACCCTCACTCCTGTGCAAGAAGTGAAAAGCGCTGAGCTGGTGGCCAGGAGGGGTGCACACAGCTGTCTGCACCCCTTCCCAATGCCTCAACATTCCAGAAGCCCCAGATGCTACCGATTTCCCCCTTTCTGTTCTTTTATTTCACCAAGGCCTTCCCTGGCCCTCTTGTCCCTTCGGCGGTCCTTGCTGTATTTGTGCATCGGAGAGAGCTGGCAGGGGGTGGGGGGGGCACTGGATGGCTGAGCTTTGACTGCTAGGCTCCTGTCGAGACTCTGCTCCTCTTCTACACCAGTCCACACGCCTACTCTGGGGATGCCTGAAGCTCAAGGGGCACTCATTCTGCTCTGCGGGACAACAGCTTCCTCCCCTGTGCTCTGGTTGTTCTGAGTCAGAACCTCAGGTGTCTGGAAAGAATGAGTGCCTTCACCCTATTATGAAAGCTGTGGGGGGTGGGGTTGGGCAGGGGATAGGAGGGCTGTGGTGAGGATGAGGAGGAAGATTTCCCACCCACTTCCTGGGGAAGACCAGGACAAATTAATGGACAAATCCTCTTAAGTCATTCTCTTAGTCTAGCACCCCAAGGCATTTTACATCTGATGTTGGAACCTTGGAAGATTGGTTAGAGTCTCATCCCGATAAGCCAAAGGTTGCAGGTTCGATCCCCGGTCAGGGCGCGTGCAGAAGTTGACCAATGAATGTGTAAATAAGTGGAACAACATATTGATGTCTCTCTCACGTGTGCTCTTCCTCTCTGCCCCCTCTCTAAAATCAATAAATAAAAAATTAACCTAGCACGTTCAGGAGCCAACACCCTGGCCTCTGTGCCAGGCCAGGACAGTACTAGGAGCGGCATCTGAGACTGGCATGTACATGTATATTTCTCACCAGTTTCTATGCCCCACCCCCGGGCCTGGGGGCTGCGAAGGAAGGCATTTCAGGTCCTGGGAGCCCTGAAGCAGTAGGAAACATGGTGGAGGCCAAACACCCTCCTGGGCGGAGGTGCTAAGAAGGCCATGCATAGACCCTGTGGGCTGGGGCCACCCCAGGAATCCGTGTAGGGACAGAAGCACAGACCTTTGCGGTGAGGCTCCCGTGGCAGGTAAGAACTATGGGAAAGAGGGAGAAGAAGGGCCTGAAACCTGTGAGGAATGCCAACCTTAGGGGCAATTTGGGTTCTCCTAAGTTCCACATAGACCCTGCTCCCTGAGCAAGCAAGCCCCTTACTCGGCCCCGTTTGTCCATCCCGCCTTCTCTGCTGTCAGTCTGTGTCAGGCTTCCCACCCAGGCAAGGTCACTCTTGGGACATTATTTGAGTCTTAGAGTGTTACGGTTTTTGGTGCCACAGGTTCTTTAAAGAGGGCCTCTTTCCCTGAACCCCCAAGGAAGGGTAGTTCCCTTGAAGGATGTTGCAGAGAGGAAGACCCAGAAGGACCCTCCCACACCCGGGACGACCCCGGTTTCACGGAGCTGTGGACGGCATGTGTCGGGTGGCTGTGGGTCCTGCTTCTGCAGCCCTCTGGGAGGACACAGCCACAGGGGGCGGAGCCTGCTGGCAGGTGCCACACCACCCCGACCAGAGAGCCATGGGCTGCCTTCATGAGCTAGGAAAATGGAATCACACAGGGGCAAAGAACCCTGGGTCCTTGGGCCCTTCCTGTGGCTCTGCGGGAACAAAAGGAAAGCACGAATTTGTTGGAGTAACAACCCTAACATTTATTCTCACGTGGGGAGTAGGAGGAATAAGGTGTTGATGTACCGTCTCGCCTGTGGCGTCTTGAGGAAGACAGGGCCACTGTTCCTGGTGTGAATCCAGGCCCCTGGAGAGTCATCAGCTGAGAGAGCGAGTCTCATCACCCTAAAGACCTGGCGTCTAGTCCCCTCAAACCTATATCTGCCAGGAAACCCTCTCCCCGATGACTAGAGAAGCTCCCACACTGCTTATGTTAACTCTGATGTGCTGTAGAGGAGAGGGGACTATGCAAAGCAGGGGTGGGCGGGAAGGCTCTGGGGCTCACAGCCTGGCTAGGGGGTGGGGCGTGTCAGGTCAGGTGTTCCCTCAGCCCTCGCACTTTCCCTCCTCCCCTCCCTCCCCCTCCCAGGACACCCGTCAATGACTGGGCCAGTCCCACCCCAGAGTTCAAAGGCATCAGTCCAAGGACAGAACTGCAAGAGTATGGACACAAAACACCAAACAATTTGGGGGTGGGCTCCCAGCCGGTGTGGTGAGAGAATGGCCGTGTGTCCAGGGCCATTTCCAGCTCTGAGCAGCAGAGGGCGCTGGGGTCCCTGGGGCAGCTCAGTGTTGGGGAAGCGCTTTACCTCTTCTCCCTAGAGTCTCACAGGAGCACAGGCGCGGGGGCGGAGCTTATGGGCAGCCAAGGGCAGAGCTCACAGGGAGACTGGAGAGTGATCGGCAGTTTCAATAAAGCCAAGTTAGAGCTGCCTCTAGTGCCTGCGAGAGGAGCAGGAAGGGAGGGGCCTCCAGGAAAGGGCTGGAGAGCTGGGCATCCAGCGCGGAGCACAGCGCTCTCAGCTGCGTCCTCTGACACTTCCCCACCCTGCGCCTCTGGCCAACTGCCAGTGGGAACCCAGATTTGTGCTTAATCGGGGCTTCGGAGCAGGGCGGTGGCAGAGGCACTGTGGGGCTGTCCTGGAGGCTGCGGGTTCTGGGGTCCTCTGCAAAGTACCCATGTCGTCTGGAGAGCCAGGATGTGCCGTGGCCCCAGTCCCCCGCCTCCCTGCCGGCGGTGGGGGATCCTCAGACGTGAGTCTGCATCCGCCGCTGCAGGGGTCGGCTGGGGTCGGAGTTCTGGGAAGAGGACTGGGAGTGGTGGGAAGAGGAGGCAGAGGCCTTGCTGGCCTTGTCGAACTGCACGTAGCCGTCCTGCTTGCCGCTGCTGCTGACGCTGCTGTCACACTGCGTGTCCAGGAAGGAGCTGCTGTCGCTGAGGGAGCCCCTCTGGAATTCGCGCTCGCAGAGCTCGATGGACGAGCTGCCCATGCCCAGCACGAACCTCTGGCCGTAGTCATAGAGACGGCCCTGGCCGCTCAGGGTGCTGTAGATGTTGGTGAAGGACATGCCTGTAGGCACCCGCTGCTTGCCTGCAGGGCGCAGGTCTGGCTGACAGCTGGACAGCGAGATGGTGGGGGTTGAGTGGTGCTCCTTGAAGGTGTTGACGCTGTAGTAGCCGTTGGTGGGGTCCTGGGGTAGGGGGCAAGAGCAAGAGCAGCGTCACCAGGCAGAGCAGAGACTGCACTGAACTTTCTATGTGGAACGGGTCCTAACTTACACAGGCAGGGATGAGGAGAAAAGGGAGGAGGGGACTTCAGCAGAGAAATGGGTGAGGGGGGGCGTCTGGAAGGGTGGCCCTGGTGGGGACACCAAGGGTGTCAGGTATTCAGGTGGCAGCTGGGAGGGGAGGGCGCCGAAAGGAAGGAAGCAGAGGCCTCTCCGTGGGTGTGTTTAGTTATCAGCACAATGCGAGGTCATTTGAGAACCAGTCTGTGTTCCTTGTTTTTGCCCAGGAAACAGATACTTAGTTTTCAAGTGTATCTGTGAAAAGGCTGTGGGCCAGGAGCCTGTGGGAGCTCAACCCTAACTCTGTTGCCTCCTTAGTGTGGGGGTGAGGCAGCAGGTGCGTTTGCAGGGGAGGGACCCACTTTAGGGACTAGGCACCTGTCCCCATAGTGGCCTCTGGCCTCTCTCTTCTATTTGCTGTTGTTGTTTGTCTGGACACAGGCAGGGCTCAGGCCATCGGAGCTGAAGGGCAGAATCACATGGGGTCGTGCAGCTGGTGGCCACACCTACCTTCAGGTTCTGAAACTCTTTCTCCTCTTCTTTGAGGACCTCCAGTTGCTTGAGGACTGAGTCTTGTTGGAATTCACCCCGGTCCATCTGCAACCCAAGAATGGCTGCTCAGAGGGCAGGAGGTGGGCTAAATGCCCACTTCCCCCAAGGAAAAGTAGGAAAAACCAACTTGAAAGAAACTTGCCATCTCTGCCTCCCCTCCCCGCACCTCCCACTGCCTGGCCTGCAGGAGGCAGGTGAAGGAGGCAGGAGGAGATTTCGGATCTGGAGTTGCTTCTGGACCTGTGTCCGGAGAGACAGGGAAGGGGGTGGGTGGACGAGAGGCAAGACTCTCAGATCCAAGTTACTCCCCTTGGGCTAGGAGACCACCTACAGAGCTCTCACTTGGCTGATTCAATTCAGTTTCTTGACCATTTACTGTAGCGGTCCCCAACATTTCTGGCACCAGGGACCAGTTATGTGGAAGACAATTTTTCCGTAGACCAGGGGCAGGGGAGGGTGGTTTCGAGATGATGCGAGCACATTACATTCAAGTTCACCTCCTACTGGGTGGCCGGGTTCCTAACAGGCCCGAGCAGACCGTGGCTGGCCTGAGGCCCAGCGGTTGGGGAGCCCTGATTTACTGAATTTCAGGTCAGGCACCACACTGTCCTAAGGGCCAGGCATACGCACATTGACATACAGCTGTTCCCATCAGGGCAGTGGATCAGTTGATAAATGATTGCAGAACCTTGACCACTGGGCACAGGGTGGGGCCCTGGCAGAGAGCACGTCATCCAGTGCCTGGCTCAGTGAAGGGTTAGGAAGGGGTCACAATGAGCTACGGGGACCCTGGGCCACACGGCAATGACTGAGATGTCCTGATCTTCCGTAACAGAGACCAACGAGAAGGATCACTTCTTGTTTCTCTTTGGGTCCACAGCACACCTGGTACAGCGCCCTGAGCGCCGAAGCCACTGATCAAAGAGCCTTTCGGGATGGAATATTTAACTCTTTTTTTTAAAATTAATTCTTCGCTGTCCCAGTACCTAGTGTGCTGCTGGATCTACATGCAGTAGCGTGGTCACAAATGTTACGATTGTGTTGGGTGAATGCGCAAAGTGGTGCATTCTGAGAATTCATAAATTTCTGAGAATTAAGGTGACAACTAAACCAAGGTGAAAGATAAAGCACGCCCAGCACACAATGAGGGTATTCATTAGTCCGAACGCTCACAGAGGCGCTACCCTGCGGCCTGCAGCTGCTTCGCACCTGTCCTTTCTGCACACGGCATGACCCAGGCCAGATTCCCACCCACTCTCTGAGCTGAGCCATGATGATGCTTGTCCTTGCGACTTGCTTTCCTGGGGCCCCATGGCATCAGCCAGAGCACTTCCACCCTGTCACCTCCTCGATGATGCTGCTTTTGCCATTCCCCAGGAAGTGCCCTGGGTCTGCCTGGATTGCAGGTCTCTTTCACTGGGTTCCATTGTCACACCCGGCTCTCCTCCGCGTGGGGCTGAAACGGACTGGGGTGAAAGGCAGTGGGGGAATGACAGGCTCCCCAGGGGAGGCTTAGCCACAGAGCCCCCAGCAGGTCCCTCTGCGGAGTTGTCCTCCCCCCACCCCTCTCTTTGCTGACTACTGAGCGACCGTGCCTCCCACCGAGGGTTTGGACTGAGGGTGTGGAGACAGGCTGAGGCTGCCAGAACGTTCAAGTGGGAAGGAATGCAGGCCCCAACTGGGGCAAAGGACAGGCGGGAGCTGCCACATGGACTTGTGGAAGCTCATCTGCATTGCTCTCAGGTCAGCTGCAGTCCAGGCTGCGGTCTCCATCCTGGGAAGACTAAATGCCCTACTGTGTCCGGCCTTAGGTTAGCCCTGGGGAAACCACTCACACAGATTCAGGAGCCCGACCTTTGCCCCAGGGGACTCCGGGATAACTGAGGAGGCTGACAAGTAACTTGAGCAAGGCACTGTAAGGGAGAAACATGCGGTGTTTGGGAAGAGCGTGGAAAATTATGGAGGAGGTGACATTTGAGTGGAGAATATGAAATTCAACTGACAGATTCAACAGGCAGAGGGAATCGCTGGCGCAAAGCCTCTGAGGTCTAGAAGACTCGAAGGGCAGGGACTGCAGTTCTTTGGGGGTGTCTGCAGGGCCCCAGGCATTCGGCAGGAAGGTGAAGTGGGAAAGGCTGGTGGGTGCCTTGTGGTGAGGAGTCTGCTGACGGGTTTGGTTGTGGACTTTGCCCAGCAGCCATGGGGAGCCCCCCACGATTATGTGTAGCCACAGGGTCGGATCTGTGTTTTAGAGCTGAGGCAGGGTCGTTAGAGGCTAGGAAAATTCCTGAGCAAGTGGAATGAGGAGGCTGAGACAAGATAATTAAATAAAGCCAAATAATGTGAGCAACTTACAGCCAGCTAGTGTATTGCAAGACCTTATCCTTCCCAACCAAGGACTCTTGAGAGCAAATGGTTTATACCTCTCTTCCCTAACAAGAGAAGACATAGTTTAAATCACCCTGGTCGGGGAGATAGGGAACAGAGACCCAATTAATGTCATTTGTGCCAGCTAAACCCAAGGACAGATGAAGTCAAGGAAACAAATAACAAAAACCTGATTAGAGTCAGACAGACCCAAGATAAAAGGAAAACAGTAAAGCTGACCAAAGAATAACCCCAAACTCCGGTACGCACTCATTTAGATGCATTAGCATGTTAAAAATGCACCTGGAAAACTGATGGATATTCTGCTGAGACCCTCCCCTAAGATTCTCGCCCGCAGATGAAAGATAACCCTCCAGACCAAGGATATCAGTGCAGGCTCTCTCTGGAGGCCCTTCTTGGGTGTGGACTTTTTACTTCCTCCTAAGCTCTAAGGTTCCCCATGAGACCTGCACCCAGGGGAGCAGTGGGCAGCAGCAGCTCGACCCGGGCTCACCCCCGATCCTGTCTCCAGACCCCTCTTCTCTCTGACTTTTCCCAGTGAGCTGACAGCAGCCCCGCCTTTGCTCACTTTTTTTCCTGTAACGTTTCTAGGGAGCCAAAGCAGAGCACTGCCTGGGCTCTCTCCTGTTGGCTCTTCCACCCTAAGCCCTCCCTTTGTGTCACTGTCCCAGCTTTAATAAACATCCTCTCAAAACCACCTGGACTCGTGTTGTGAAATCTTTCCTGCACGAAGTCAAGGACCCACACACTCCAGGCTGGCCTGAGGCCGACCGGCCTGGGGCCAGTCCCTGTCTGGGGACAGAAGGACCTTTTTGGGGGGCTCTGGAGGTGGGCACTGAGTACAGTGGTGAGAAAACAGAATTGTGAGACCACTGAGGAGGCTGCTGGGACTGCCCAGGGAGCCACGGCAAGGCCTGAGCCAGCAGCCTAACAGTAGGGTACAGGCAAGGGCACCCATTGGAGGAATCTTTTGAAGTGGAATTGACAGCACCTGAAACATCAATTGGACAGAAAAAGAGCAGCTGAGGGAACAGTCAGCTTAGTGCTCTAAGCCTTGGTGGGTGTCCACCAGGGACTGAGGGGCTCTGGGACAGACGAGGACATGGGGGATTTGTGAGCAGCGCAGGCAGCCCCCGAGTCTGCAGAGCTCACGGCGCTCCACAGGCTGCTTGGGGTTTGCCAGCTGGCCCTCCGCCTGGCTGTGTGCTCCCCTCCCACCCCTGTTCCCCAGAGGAGGAGACTGAGGCACAGGGAGACCCATGCCCTTCCCTCGCCCCCATGTATCACCACTGGAGTTCCCTAGCAGAGTTTCAGCCTTCCATCTGCACAGCCGGCTGCAAGGGCGAGAGAAGCAATGATTTGCTTACAGTGAGCGAGTCAGTTCCGGAAGGGGAAACTATGACTCTTGCAGACTTTTGGGGGGACGTTGGGACATGGGGTACACACTGAATACGTGCAACATCTATGGGTATGGGTGTAATAGTATGGCTACTGATGCATGTCTTCTCTCCCTCCCGAGAGGTCAGGCTCTGAAAGCTGGGGCGGCATTTAGGAGTCTTCGAGTCTCTAGAACACCAAGTGCAACGCAGCAGACATGTGGCGAGTCTTTGCAGGCTGAGAGCAGGGCCCTGGCCTGTGGTGGGGGAAGGGCGGTCCCGGCTGATAGTCCCTGCACCGGAACATCTAGGGCCCCAGGACCTTCAGGGCAGGGAGGGTGGGGGTGGGGTGGGGTGGGGGGAAGACAGCATTCTCACCATCAGCTGCTTGATGGTGGGGTGCTCCTCCGCCTCCCGGCCAGAGGCAGGCTCCTTGTGGACGATCTCCACGCGGATATCGTTCTTGGCTGACACAACACCTTTGAGATCTGGACATAAAATAGGAATGTGTAGGTGGCGGATTCGGTTGGCGTGCTCAGGCCCTAGGGTCTGAGGTGTTGAGCTCCCACCACCCCCAGAGTTTAACCTCCAGCCCCTGAACTCCACAGCCTGCCCTGCCACCAACTGAACAGCTGTCTGCACATGCCATGGGCTCTGGGTGGCAGGCACCTCAGCCTGCCAATGCTATGCCTGTGGCTTGGGAGGCTGTCCTCATCCATTCATCCATGTTACAGAGCTGGGTCCTCCCATGCTACTGCATCTTCACTTCCTTCTGGAAGCCTTCGCTGACCTACCATACCAGGCTCTGATCTCTCCATTCAGAGAATCACACATCTGACCATTAGAAAGGCCCTCAGGGGGCAACCTCCCACCCAAAGCTGAGACCTTCCCAGCATGGCAGCAGGTGAGGGTCGGGGGGAGCAGCCCCTGTATCAACACCTCCGTGACGGAGACTCGACCAGGCCTAGAGGAGGTGGCCACTTTATAGTCGGAGAGCTGTGAGAGAATCCCAGCTAAGATCCACTCCCTACGGTTTGCATGGAGAGAGTGGTGAGGGAGGCCCCGAGACCACATGGCTGGGGGAGTTGAGGCCACTTAGCTTGGAGTGGAGCAGATGTCAGGGGAACCCCCAGCTTTCTTCCATACTGAGGGCTGCCCCGTGGGGCAGGGGCAGGCTGGCTCTGATTATTCCTTTTGTGCCTTATGCTCACAGCGAAGAATGTTAGAGCCGCCTGGGGCTGCAGAAGCCCTGCCCTCCCAACCCTTGCTCTTACGTAGGAGGAAACTGAGGCGAGGGGTAGTTGCTGCCCACCCAAGCTCGCGTACAAAAGGAGTGGGGCTGGAGGGCTGTGCCCCCTTGTCCTCACCCCGCTCTGCCGTCCCTTTCACACGTCTGTGTGTACCCACCACGCCTCACGTCAGCGCTACACCCAGGACGGAAACTCTAGGTGTGTGTAATCTTCACAAGTTCATAAACACTAAGGTTTTATTGCTAATGACTAAAGACCTTTAAAAGTCTGCACAGAGCGATTTCTTGAATGCTCTTTTTTGTTTTTGATACGTGGGTAACCTGCTTTTCTGGTTGGTTGGACTCACTGGTGTTTCAGGGGAAGGATGGACACTCCCTCTGAAAATCCTGCAGAGTTCTATACGGCTACCGGTGTTCAGCGCAAAGTGCTGGCTGGCTGCCCTGCTGACTGAAGTTTCGTTCAGGCCAGTTTGCCCTGGGCTGAGTGCCCACTGTGCGCCAGATGCCGCCAGGCGCCGCCCAGACAGAGGTGCCTGCGACCCAGCCACTGCACCGGCAGACCCTGCTCGCTGAGCCCCTGCGAGCTGGCTATCCCGGCAATCTAGGCCTGGTCCCTTCTCTGCCCCCTCCCTGAGACCCCCGGGCTCCCTCCCGTACTTCTCTGGGAGCGGGCGCAGCAGAAGGCCACAATGGTTGCCATGAGGACGAGGAAGGCCACACCGGCACCCACAGCCACCCCGATGATGACGGCCATCGGCACAGACTCTGTGGGAGAGAAGCAGGCGCAGCTGACCCGGGCTCCAAGGGCCCTCTCTCCCCCAAGGCCTCCCCCGTTCCCGCTGGTGCGGCCTCTGCCAAGCTGGGGCCGGAGCCCTTCGCTCAGGCCCTCCGGGGAAGCCTGTGGGGGTGCTGGGCAGGCACAGGCAGAGTCCAACAGGGTTGGCTTGGGTGGGACCGGGATGGGGAGAGGGTGGGAGGCAGATGCCCGGCGGTGGTGGTGGGAAGGGAGGCAGGCTGACACAGGAGGGGTGAGGGTGGGGGGGAAACAAGGGTGATGAGAGGCCGGGCTGGGCCCACTGCAGCTCTCTTGGGTGTTAAACCAGGAAGAGTGTATCAGGCAGTGGCTGGTGAGTCCTAAGTCCTGGCTTTTCTTCCCCTGTGGCCACTGCCCTTGTCTGTTAGGTTTGTGCTGGCCTTCTCTTCCCTTTCCCAGGTGCAAGAGGCAGGGCCTGGACAGCCAACTTCGAGGGTTCTCGGGGCCCACTGGGTACCAGACACTGTAGGTGCTGGAGGCCCAGGTCTCAGGGGCCAAGGGAGCAGGATCACAGCTCTATCCTCTAAGGAGAGATGCCCCCTCTCCTTACCCCACCCCACCGCAGTCCTGCTCCCTCCTCTCCAGGCCAGAGCTCTGGGCACCCAGGCAGACTTTCTCCAGGGGCCCGGAACTGCAGCCAGGCTAAGCCTCACTCCCCGCTGAGTGTCTGTGGTCTGTGGCTGCTCAGCCCAGTAGGGATGGGGATGGGAGGGCGATGTTGGGGCAGGGGAGGCGCTGCCCTCCTGGACAGCCCTTGCCTCTCTGTGGCTGCACATGGACCTGAACACATGGTTTAGGGCTTGGATAGTCCATCTGGAACAGAACTCGAGAACGCAGTGGCACAGAGACCGGAGAGCCCACTGGGCCCACATCTCTCACTCACAGCTGGAAACACTGAGGTCCAGAGAAGTCAAGTGACTTGGTCAAGGACGCACAGCTTCAGCAGACCCAGGGCAAGTCTAGGTCCCCTCATATCCCATCCCCTGCAGCCCACTGTGGTACTGCCCAGAGCTCCGCACACCCCAGACTCCGCCTCTTCTGAGCCACTGACTTCACTTCTCTCATCCGTGGGATGGAAGGAAGGCAGGGCCCACCCTGGCTGTGGTATGAGGGGCAGGAGGGTGAGTGCAGGCAGCGGCCTCGGAGCTGAGCCTGGCACCCGCCCCACTCAGTCTCTGCTGCTGCTTCTAGGTAAAGGGAGCAGGAGGTCCTGCCTGCATGCCTGCACCGCATTCCTCAGTGTGGGTGACATCTGGGTAGTGGGCTTGTCCTGGAAGGAGAAGGTGCCTTTGGGTGACTGTGGGTGGCTAGGCTGGCAGCTTCCTGCCAGCCCAGCGCCTGCCTGCTGGTGGCTGAGACACTTAGAGTGGTGGTGGGGAGCAGGTGGGTGTGGCAACCGCCCAGGGACCCCCGACGGAGGCCCTCGGTTGGTCTCAGCAGCCAGGAGTGCAGGGGCTTGACTCCGCTTCGTGACCCTGCTTTCACAGAGCGATGCTTCTGTCTCCAGTTTCATTCCCATCGGGAACGGAAAACTGCTTTGGAAGCTCATTGGCTCTGTGCTCTTGAACTTTATTAATTTGGGTTTGGTTTCAGTTCTCTGCGGGTTCCTAGTAAATTTCCTGGGAGTAACTCAGTCTTGTCTCAGCTGAGCTCAGATGGCTGTGGGGGGTTCCTCAGCCTCTCTGGGCCTCCCTCTCAGGGTCTGGAATTGGTATTCCAGAGGGAGTGGTATTCTGCCTCTGGCCTCCTGTGACTCCACGTCCCTAAGATGTTGACAGCTGGGAGGTACCATCTTATCTGCAGCAGGAAAGGGTCTGATGGGGACCCGGGACCCTTGAGGTGGCATTCCTCTCTGGCCTGCCCGCCTCCCCAGGTCTGGCCTATGCCTGCATAGTGGCTGTCCTCTTCTGGAGAGAGCACGCTCAGAGGTCCCCCGGCAAGGGAGGGACTGGAGTGGGAAGCTGCCCATCATCAGTTCAGCCTCCTCCCCATCCAAGGAGGTGGACTGGGCATGCGGAGTCCCAGCCAGTCAGGGATCAGGGACCTCTGGGTGAGTGTGACCACACACTCGTGAGGTGGAAGCAGGCAGGAGGGGCTCTGCGGGGCCATGGGGACAGGACAGCAGGAGGCTGGTCACTGTTGCTTCCGAGAACCTGCCTGTGCCCCCTGAAGCTCGTTGAAGGAGCTGACTGGCTCTAGCTCCTTCCGGGCCAGTGTGGCAGGACTAGGGCAGAGGAAGCCCCGCCCCCATCTTCTGCGTGTTCTCGGTCAGTGCTGTGGCATTAGCTTTTACAATGACCCAATTCTCTCATCTGGGTTTCTGCTTGGAGGGTGGGGGCAACTGTTTCCTGTGGGGCCCAAGACAGAGCAGCTCAACCCCGGGAATGTGAGGACCACTTGGCTGCCAGGCACCGCAGGGAAGGGAGGCGCTGCCCATAGCCTCAGCTGGTGGTGCGATGGCAGTGCCCTGGAAGCAGGGGTGGGGAGGTGGGGGGAGGAGGCAGCCATGAGAAAGCATGGATTGGCATGGATTGATTATGCAGGCCACAGCTGGGGCTGGAGGCCCGGCCCGGGAAGCCATCGCCAAGCTGGTGATGATGTTGAGAAGCTGGAAGAGTCAGGAGGAAATAGAGGGAGGCCAGGCTGAGGGCAGCTGCCCCAGAGGGGAGGAGCCAGGGCCTGGAGAGGAGGGGATGAGAGGAACAGAGCAGGGAGACAGGAGCCCCGTCCCTGGCTGCAAGGAGCCTGCAGGCTCTGGCGGCGGTGAGGTGGGAGACAGGCCCGGGGCCACGACCCAGGCGGCTGGGGAGCCCGGTGGCTGCTGCTCTGACTGCACTGAGCCCGCAGACGGGGAGGGCAGAGAAGTTAGCGGCCTGCACAGGCCTCCCTTCCCCCTCTGCAGGGCCCTCCCCCGCTAGCCCTGCGGTCCCTTCCCCCAACCCAGGGAGTTCTCTTGTCTCCTTCCATACCTGCTTCCAGCCCGGCTCCCGACTTCATTTCCGAACCTGTTTGGAAATAAAGCAAGCGTCCACAGCCAGGGCCTGGCTGGCCAGGGTGGGGTGAGACTGGGGTGGGGGGTCTCCCTCCTCAGTCCCGTCTCGGGACTGCCCACTAGACCCAGGCTATCCCAACTGAACTTGGAAAGATTCGGGGACTCCAGGGGCACAGGACTGGAGAGAGAAGCCAGGCTGGGGTGGGCGGGTCTGGAGGTGGGGGGAGAGCGCTGAGAGGAGAGCATGGGGGGCCGGGGCACCACGGGGAAGACATGGAAGGGAGCAACGGAGGACTGGAGGTTTGGGATGATGTGTGGATGATTTTATGCAAATTATGTGCAAAGCATTATGTGAAGCAGCACCTATTAGGGAAGAGGTGTTGGGACACCCTGTGTGGTCCCTGGGGTGGCCTTGAGGCTTGAGGACCCAACAGGGACCACCTGCTTGGCCCAGAGCCTTTGCCAGGGCCTGACAGCCTGTGGGTGGCCTTCATTTTGGAGGGGTCAGAGAATGCCCGGGCTGAGGCCCCCAGGAACCCTGGCAAAGGGGCAAGGCCTGCAGCCCCTGTTAGGACCCAGTGTGCTGCTGGGGCCTGAGCTTCTCTGGACCCCACTCTGTGCACCCCCAGGCTCCCCACCCTCTGGTCCGTGTGAGACCTTTGAGTAGGGACTGGAGGTCATGACCAGGAGCTGGGCAGCCTGCACCTGGGGTCACAGTGGGATGAGCCTTCCCCTCACTGCTCCTCCTCCTGCTTCTCCCTTCCTTCCCCCACTCTGAGTCCCTCTGCCTAGAGCAGACACCTGAACCACGCGTCTCCCCTGTCCCAGGGAAACTTCAGAGGGTCTGGAGGGTCTGAGCCTGCTCCCTACCCTGCCCTCAGTGGTTGGGGCAGCTCAGGAGCTTCCCTTTAGCTCAACTTGAGTGTCTCTGGGGGGCTTCTGGGTGTCTGGACTGGCTGGTTGGGTTAACTGGCTCAGTCATGTTTCCCAGCAGGTCTGTCCTAGGGGATCCCTGTGTCCCGCCCAGGGCCCTGGGCTGCCTCTCTGTGGATCACCCACCCCTGAGGGCACTGTGGTCAGACCAGGGCCCCCAGGGAAATGCCGAATGCAGGCAAGCCAGGGCCTTCACAAGGTGTGGGCGTCTCATCATGGCAATGCCCTTGGCTCACTCTTGTGGCCCCTTCCTCTGAAACATCACCTTGAAGGGCCACCTCCCCAAGCAGCTTTCTAACCCTTTCGCTTCTTGGTGTCTCATAGCACCCCTGGCCTCAGGGGGTGCTCGGATGAGGAGGGCCACTTCCCGGACCTGCCCAAGACTGCCTGGAGAATGACAGGAGCACTGTGACCTGTCCTTGGGCCCCACCCAACCTGGAGCCTTCACTAGGTGTGCTGCCCCCTCAGGACCCTGGAAGACCTTGCCTGGGCCCAGCCCTAGGCAGGGAGGGGCCCCACCTTGCTCCTTGAGCCGGATGATCTCAGTGTCGGAGCCGAAGCTGTTCCAGGCGGTGCAGTTGTAGATGGTCTGGAAGTCGGCCCGGACGATGTTGCTGATGGTCAGGGTGGAGATGACGCCCTCCTCCGTGCTGACCGTCTCCACAGTGTAGCGTCCCGATGTCCCCGACTCCAGCACGTTCTCCTTCCACGACCAGGCCTGCCCGGGGTGCCAGAATTAGGCGGAGAGCCCACCTCGGCCACCCACATGCGACCACTGTGCCGCTTTGCACCCCAGGGCTGATGCTGCCAGGCTCACTGGCATGCTCACCGCCACCAGCACATGCACACACATGCACCTGTGTGCATGCAGGGACACGCACATCCCAGCACACACCCAAACTGTGTGCCCACACCATGCCTATCATGCCACAAACATGTGTACACACACGTCCACACATATAAATGCATCCCAACACACCACAAATGTGCACACATCACACACATAAACACATGCCACAACCCATGCACACAGCACACCACCCACACAGTGCTGGCACTGTGTGCACATGTACACACACCACACCATGTGTACACACACACCACACCATGTGTACATGCACACCATACCACCTGTACACACACACCCCACACTACCTGCACATGCACACCATCCATGTGTACACACATACCACCCACGTGTACACACATACCACACCATGTGTATATACATACTACATAAACATGCATACACCCCATGTGTACACACATGCCATACCACATGTACACACACCACACCTCCTGTACACACACACCACACCATGTGTACACACACAGAGGCTGTGCCACCTTTGGAGGGCATTTCCTTGGTGAGAGGGGGCCCTCATGTGGGTCTGCAGGGGAGCATCTTTCCAGGCAAGCAGGAGACCCTGTGACAGTGACCAGGCCCCCACCCCCTGCACCGGCTGGCCTGTGCCAACGTCTCTCCCGGACACTCCCACCAGCTGGGCACTGGGGGCAGAGGACCAGTCCCGTCCAGTCTTGTTGCTATTCTGTTTTGTCTGTACAAAGGTACATTCCGAGAGTTGTTTGTGGCCACCTTTAATCTATCTTAGATTCTACGGGTGCTGGCTGGGTTTTGCCTGGAGCTGGTTCCCAGGCCCCGGAGGCCCCTCGCACACTATGCAGGCAGGACAGGCAGGGGGTGCCGGGAGCGGCCGCCTTAACTCAGCACTGCTGACGTTCCGCAGGTGGGCCGTGCTGGGCATTGCAGGGCACGTAGCAGCACCCTGGCCTCTGGTCGCTAGAGCCAGTGGCATCCCCAGCTGTGACCACAGAAATGTCTCCAGAGATGCCAAATGTCCCCTGGGGGCCGGAGTCGCCCTGTGAGACCCTCTGGCCTGGAGTGAGGGGTCTGTGATGAGGGAGATGGTGTGACCATGCTCAGGAGAGAGTGGGATGCTCCCCGATGGGCATGTGGGCACTTACATCATTGAAAAAATTAAAGGGGGATGGGCACCGGGGCGGTCAGGTGCTAGTTGTGTGTGTGTGCCTCCTTGCAGTTTCTGTGTGACTCTTTCAGGCAGTGCATCAACGGAATGCCTGGGAAAACGCGCACCAGCAATAATGCTGTAGGGATACCTCGTGGACAGGGTGGCTCCCTGAGTTGGGGCAGCCTTGGCCCCCCAGCCCTGGGCACGCACCCCCACACCCTCCCTGGCACACATGGACCCTGAAAGGCAGAACCACCCCCCAGAGTTGGCCCGGGGCATCCCCTAGTGGGGCTGTCCCAGGCATTGGGGCTAAGTGATAATAATATCAGTCCCTCCCCGCAGGGCTGCCCAATGTCCCCCTTTCCTGGTTTTCATGCCTGGCTTCCACCAGCTTCAGGCAGCTGGGGCAAGGGCTCCTTCCACAGATGCGATGCCGTGGATGGCTCATTGTGAGCAGTCAGGTCGCCTCGGCTGCACTGCCTGGAGGTCAGCATTTTGAGCAAGGGACGGGGACGGAACGGCACTTTTGGAGGGGAAAACTTGATTGCACTTGATGAGTGCCATAGCCTACATTGCCTGCATTCTCCGTGGACGGAGGCCTGGGTTGGGGGGTGCTCTGGGAGGTGCAGAAAGGGGCTTGGCCCCCATAAACTGCACTCCGTGTAGGATTTTGCCAAGTTCTGTCTGGCCTTGAACCCAGGGAAGTGAAGAAATTGTGTACTTTTCTTTTCCTTCAGCTCCCCTCACTTGCTCCTCTGTTCTCAGGATGCAGAATTCTGTTACACTCTCAACGCTAGTGCCCAGCTCAACGGCAGAGACGCATTCAAAACACTAGCAGATGGCCCTGGCTGGGTGGCTCAGTTGGTTGGAGCGTCACACCATGCACCAAAAGGTTGCGGGTTTGATTCCCAGCCAGTGCACATGCCTAGGCTGAGGGTTTGATCCCCAGTCTGGGTGCATCTGAGAGGGAACCAATCGATGTTTCTCACATTGATGTTTTTTTTCCCTCTCTCTCCCCTCCTTCCTCTCTCAAATCAGTAAACATATCCTTGGGTGAGGATTAAAAAAATACACTTGCAGACAAACCCTGGCGTACAGCCTGCTCTGAAAAAGGAGACTGTGATTTTTGTCTTTGCGATGACTTCCTGAGAGAGCAAGTGGGAATCATTTCCCGGCAGAGGAAGGGAAGCCGGAGGTGTGGGCTACCTCCCCTCCACCCCACAGCCGTGTGCAGGACGGCCCTGGCGCAGCGCCCCGTGGCCTCCCCGGCACTCACTATTCGGTCGGGCGGCGGCGTGCTCCGGATGAAGCACTTGATCTGTCCCTTCTCGCCGTGGAGGGCGTGCTGGGTCTGGGTGCTGGAGATGATGGGGGGCCCTGTGGGGGAGATAGCATCACGTCAAGGATTCAGGAGGGCAGGTGTCTGGCTGGGCCCCTCGTGGGGGTGGGGCTCAGGAGCTTGCTCATTATTTCAGCCACCCAGCAGACACTTCCTGAAGGCGTGTGTGGACCCGGCGAAGTGCAAGGTGTCGGTCATGAACCTCTTAAGGGATTGTGAGTGGGTGCTTCTAAGTCAGAATGCCCAGAAGACATTTTAGGGGTTCTGAATGAGTCACCCCAACATGTACTACTGTGGTATGTGGATTATTGTGAACTCAAGGCAAAAGAGACCTGCAGGCTCAAGAGAAACTTCTACCTCCCCTTAACTACCAATGAGAATTTAAATTAAGGGCCTTGCCTATAATGAGACATTATCAGAGATAACATTCTGACATGTCTAGATAGGAGCGCAAGCTACTAATTGCTGAGCACCTGCCTTTCCGTTTTGTACGAACCTCCCCTCTGCAGCTCCACAGTCCTTACTTACCTTATCCTTGGCTCAGAATTCCATATCCAGCTCATTTTACCTTTCTGTCCCTCTCTCAGGTGTGTGGAGGTCTCATTTGTGCATATGTACTTAAATGGGGCCATTTTATCTTGTGACTCTGTCACAAATTCATTTGATTATTCAACTGGTGGAAAGAACTGGGAGTTGTGAGGGGCAGGGGTGGGGTGTTTCCCTTTCTCCACTACATGGAAGGTGGCGAATGTTGGGATCACAGGAACGGCCAGAGGAAAGGTTAACCGACTTCAGAGGAGAGAGAATAGTTCTACCTGGCTGATAGGGGACGCTGTACGAAAGAGGGGGTCCACCCAAGAAGGGAGCAGAAGACCCGATAGGGAGGAAGGGATAGAGCAACACTAACTGATGGGCCTCCGCCGCCTTGGCCGGCGGTTCGGTTTCCTGCCATTCTCTCTGATCACCAGTAGAGGGCGCGCTTGCCTAACAAACCCGGTGTCCTGGACCCAGGCCGGGCTACCAGGGGCGCGGAGACGCGGTGGGAGGCTCCTCTCTCCCAGTGGGGGAATCTGCCTGAACGGGCGCGATGCGCTAGGCACGCTCAGAGCCTTCGTCTCACACAGGTCTCAGGAGACTCCAGTGGGCCCAGGTGAGGCAAGGCTTCCAAAGATGACCCCAGCATCTTCTTATCCAGTCCGTGCATGTGCGTGTTTGCACCTGTGTATGCACGTGTGTGAGTGTTTGTGCGACGTCTCAGGGTCCTGGAGTACCTGTCTCAACACTGTATCAGACAGCCAAGCCAGTCTCCCTGAAGTCCAGCAGTGCTCCCGGTCTCCTCTGCCTTTTATCTGCCCTAAGCCTTTCCTGCTTGATGCCCACCTGGCAGTGAAAGAGCAGTGGAGGAGGGCTAGTTCAATCTCTTGTGCCGCCAGCGTCCTGGCTGGGTGGGCATTGGAAGCCAGGGGTGAAGGCGGGGAGGCCCCTGTGCCTGCTTGCCATCTCTTGGGGCAAAGACCAGGGCTTAGGTGGCAGGAGACAGGAGCAAGACAGACAAAGAAAGGGATCCGAGGACAGGTAAAATTAGGCCGGGAACAAAACAAAAATCGCTGCAAACATAATTGCTGTTTATTAGCCACCTTAATTAAACCAGATTTGCATTTCTATGAGTAGCTCACAAGGCAAGGGGGAAAAAAAACGCTACCGCTCCCGGAGACACTCAAGTGGCTTTTTGAGTTCAGGAGGCAAATGGCTTGGAGCTGGGTGAGGCAGACGTGGGGGACCCTGCAGATGGGGGCGTCCACGCTCGGTTGGCTGCATGAGTGGGCTGAGCCCTCAAGCGCGATGAAGCATTTGGGCAAAAGGCAGGAGGGCTGGGTGTTTCGGGAATTTGATGGGGCTTTGTTCTGCCGCTGGGCTGGAAGTGATGAAACCGGAATACCTTTCCCCCTTCACTTCCCAGGAGCTAGGAGGCCCCTGGAGGATTCTCTGGCAAATGTGTCCGTGTTAAAGAGCTTCTTAAAGGAAACCAGCGATCAGTATAGAGGTGGATGGGGTTGAGGGAGTCACCAGCAGCAGTAACACAGATCGCCTCCCCTTCCTTGCAGGCCCAGGGTTGAGCCAAAGCAGCTGACCTCTGTGCCTGCAGACCCCTCAAGGGCAATGGCCAACAGACCCTGTGGGGCGGGGATTTGTTTTGAAGACTAGCCCATCATCCTGGATCCATTCAGGATTGTCAGACCCCTCAGCCTGGTTCGGCCCCTTTGCAAAGGGCTGCTCCATCCCTCCACCTGTCCTCCAGGTGCCCAGGTAGGCTGGCAAGCTCCTCCCCCTGGGCCGTTTATCCCACGCCCTGCCTCAGGGCAAGATGACCCTAGTTCAGCAGAAAGAATAGTGTTCTTACTTTACTCCCACCCTGTGGGCATTTTCTTCCTGGCAACCTTGGGAGCTTGTGTGGAAGGATTGGAGGCAGAAAAGGGGGATGGAAAACAGGGGGCTGGGAAGCCAGACGCTGGAGGGAGCAGATTAAATCTGGGACAGATGCCAGGGCCCAGGCTGGGGTATTCCCATCTAAGAGAAATGTCCCTCCAAGCTGTGCACCACCCTGGCCAGGTGGCTCGGTTGGTTGGAGCATCTTCCTGTGCACCATCAGGCTGTGGGTTCGATTCTGGGTCAGGACACATGCCTCAGTTGCAGATTCAATCCCCATTTGGGGCACATTTAAGAGAGAGCCAATCTCTCCCTCTCTTCCTCTCCCTCTCTCTAAAATCAATACAATCTTATCATTTGGTGAGTATTTTTTTAAAAAGATATGACTTCCCTCCTCAAGAAACCACTTTAAATCTCTGCTGGGAAATTCCTGAATGTCTAAAGTGACAATGGAAAGTCAGTCCCTCCTTTATTCACCCTGGTTACCCTAGAAACAAGGATGCTCCTTTAAAAGCTTCAGGCTTGGGGACCCTGGAGGTCATGTGTGAGTCTGAGGGTCCCCAGACTGGCAGGACCTGGGGCTGGGTACCAGAGCCGACCGTGGTCATGGGCTAGCACTGCCCAGTACCATCCCAGAACTGGCTGCGGGGGTGGCTGAGAGAGACTCCACCAGGGCCTGGCGCCGCGGAGCTGAGAGTCAGACACCAGCGCGGCAGGAAAAGGCTGCAGCCCGTGTTGCCATGGATATGCGGAGGCACGATCAGATGCTGTTATTTTTAGCCCTGCCGTGCCAATTTATCGGTGGCATCCTAGGGACACATAGGAAAGTCAGGAAGGCTCCTGAGTCAGGATTCTGCCCAGGACAGGTGGCCCATGAGCCCTCAGGGGTCTGGGTAGGTAACCCCCACTCTGTGAGGCTGCCACGACCTGTGGGGAGAGGACAGGGAAGGAAACAGATGGAGGAGGCAGCTAATGGGGACAGCGGAGGGCGTGGCTAAGGGGGAACCATGCTGGTTCATTTTCTAGCAAAGGGGAGCACAGGTGGGTCTTTCAGAGGGCAGCCTCTGGGTGGAGAGGAGCCTGCTGGACACATCGCTAGAACTCGGCTCCACCCCTCCCTGGGGCCCTGGCAGACTGAGATGGGGGCAGGGTTGCAAGGGGCCGTGGGCATGACAGATGTGAAGTGGGACAGGGGAAACCCAGTGTGGGGAGGAAGCCTGGAAGTGGCAGAGGGACTTGGCCTTGGTGTTTCTCAGCCTCTCAAACCAGCACCTTATCACAACAGGGGCACCGAGTTTCTGTCCTGGTGCCACAGCCCCCTTGGTTCTGACCTGCGCTGGGTGCCAGCTTCTCCAGGACCTTCCATGTCCCATCAGCATGGCCTGGCCCCAGCCCCATCCCTTAAAGACTTTGTGTAACCGCCACCGAGGAGCTCACACTGCGTTCTTGGAGGGAAATGAGAACGCTTTCCCGCGGTGACGATTCTTACTGTCACCTCCTCTCCGCTCCAGGGGACCCCTGCACGCCTGGCCTTGTGGGCATGGTGACAGGTGTTCCCAGCTGGGTGGCTCTAGTGCAATGGGAAGAGGCTGATCTGGAGTCCAGAGATGCTCCCTTCAATTCCCACCATGGCCAAGGTCAAGGCTGAAGGGTGGGTATGGCCTTGGCTGTCCAGTGACCCTCTGACCCTTTTTTCCTGGCCAGGATAAAATTCAAAGCAGCTACTGCTTTGAGGCCTGAGACCCCTTAAAAGATAAAGAAGAAGAGAGGTGGCCAGAAAACTACCCAGGTCCTTCCTCAGGTCAGCACTGGGCTCTGACATAGACTCGACAAGGTGGACCCACAATTGGAGGTGATGGCAAGACCCAGAAGAGACAACGGTCCCTTGGGTCACTGCCTGGGACCAAGATGCCTTGGGTGGCTCTCCCTCCCACCCACCCCCTGCCCCAGCAGGAGTGTTGGGAGGGGCTTACCATTGACAGTCAGGGTCACCTCTCGCTCCCCGGCCCCCACCCGAGGCACCACCGCTCGGCACACGTACTTCCCAGCATCCTCCTGGCGGACGGCTTTGAGGGTCAGAGTCTTTTCATTGCTCAGGACCTGGAAGTTTTGGGGAGAATCAGACACAAATAGTGGGGGCAGGCTCTCTTGGTCTTTCAGAGCCAGAGAGTCCGAGAGACAGGCCTGGTGGGAGGGGGAGGTTCCCCGGCCTTCTGCAGAACGAGGGCGGGAGCAGGGGGCAGACGTTCATGACAGAGCAGCCTGCACGCAGAGGAAGGGCCCTGAGTGGCCGAAACATTGCATTCTGCCGCAGCCCCGGGGGTGGGGGGTGGGGCGGGGGGGGTGTTGCCTGGGAGCAGGAGAGGACTCCCTGGCTGCACCCCCAGCCTGGCCCAGGTGAAACGACCCTACCACTGAACTTCTTTGAGGGCCCCCAGACCTGCCTTTCAGAGTCGTTTTCAGCATCCCTTTGGGATGTGGTCTGGGGTGAAGGAAAGAAGACAGACCGGGGCTTTGGGGAGTTCCGAGTCGGAATCCTGCGGGGCCCCAGCGGTGACTTACCTGTGCGGCTGTGGCAGTTACCTATGGGCTCTGGGGCGGCCGCCCTCCTCCCAGGGCCAGGCAGTGGGTTCGCGGGGCATTGCGGCGTCTGGATTGGAGCTGGCTACACGGAGGCCACTCTCCCTCTGTCCCCCCACCCACCTCCCGCCCTCTCATGGGTCCTCCTGAGACAAACCGATGCGCACGAAAGAGCACGCGCGTTTTAGAGGAGAAACACGGAAGCAGAGCAAAGCTTAACCCGAAGGTTGAAGGTGAACTGTATTTGGGGGAGCTGAGAAGCCTGCCCGTCAGCTTTTTGCTCCCAGGGTGTCGGTGACTGCCGAGTTCCCATCGATTTCAAGGCCGGAAAGCTGGCAATGGCTGCAGGTGTTAAGGGCCGAGGAGGGGGTACATGTGGGCACCCCTGTGCTCTTTTTGGATTCCTCTTCCTTTAGCTCTCTGGAGGCTGACCCCCGATGTGACGGTGACAGGGCCCTGGGAGGCAGGTCCCTCCTGGCCTGAGGCCCCCCCACCCCCCACCACCGCTCCCAGAGGTGCTCCGGGGCCTGAGCGGGGACTCACCACGCCGGAGCCGCGTTTCATCCAGACGATGGTCAGGGATGGGTTTCCGGTCCAGGAGCAGCTGAAGACGGCATCCGAGCCCAGGTCCACGAGCAGGGACTGGGGCTCCGCCGTCATCCGGGGCCCGACTGCGGGGGTTGGGGGGTGGGAGGGCGAGACAGCACTCTGGTCGGCTGGGAGCTGTGGGGACCCTTTTAGTGGCTGCTGCCCCGCCACCCCTGGTCTCCCCGGTTCCTGGTGCCTGTGCCACCTCAGTCCACTGCAGCACCCTCCCGTACATTTCAGTCCCTGCCCCTCTGGGCCTCCCCCTGAGCCCGCCTCCCTCTGGCCACCCCAGGAAGGGACAGTGCCATCCTAGGTAGGAAAAAGGCTCTCTGGCCCCCTGTGCCTGGATAGGCCCTTGGGGCTCTCCCATCACCTCCCCTTTGTCTGGTCCCAGAAGTCCCCCTCTGGGGCGTGGGCAGAGGGGCCTTCCTCCTTGGGCCTGGGAGATCCCTGTGTCTGCCTTCAGGTCAACTGGCCTCTGCCTGAGCTTTCAGGCCCCTCCTACTGGCCCTGAGATTCAGAATGGAGCAGACTGTGAGGCTCCCGGCTGGCTCCCAGTATCCCCACCTCTGCTCAATGATCCTCTCTTCCAGCCCCTTCCACGCCCCTGCTAAGTGTTGGTGAGGCTGTTAGAGGCTCCTCTCTGCGCTTCCTCCCCAACCCCCTGCCCTAGCCTCCTGCAGACCAAGCGGGGCCCTGAGTGACTGTGACAGTGAACTTTAAGTGCTGTGATGGAGGGCCTGCAGAGAGCTGTTTCAGGGAGCGAAAGAGCAAAATCTGGGGCCAGGTGCCTGGCCGCACCCGTCTCTGTAGACTGGGAGCTCGGGAGCTCAGGACTCTCTGTGGAGGCTGTCAGGGTAGAGGGGAGGGGCAGGCGGCCAGAGTTTGTGAAAGTGCTTCTAAAACTGTAAAGGGCAATAGAGGCACTAAGGCTTATTGGTGTGAGTACGTCCAGCTGCCTCTCACAGGGAGGGGTCTGCCAGGCCAGCGGGAGGAGGGGCGGCCATGAGCGTGGAGTCGGGGGGCAGGCTGGGTGGACTGGCAGTGGATCTGCTTGGAGCTTGGCCTCAGTTCCCCTGCTGTCACTGCCTCACTGTGTGACCTCGGGCCTCCGTCCCCTCCTCTGGGCAGTGGGAACAATGACCGCCTTCGAGGGTGGTTATGAGGGCCACCCCAGGAGGAGGCTCTTTGCCAAGGACATGGCTTTGTGAGCTTGGGAGGCACCGTAACATTGTGGGTGCTGGGCCCAGCACCGGCGGTTCCCCTGGCCCTGAGCTGAGCCCCCCGGGCGTTGCCCCGGCAGCCCCCAGACAGTGGCACTCACAGTAGACGTCCACGGTGCGGCTGATGTTGGTGCTGCCCAGGGCGTTGGTCACCTCGCAGGAGACGGGCTCGGAGAAGTACGTGTAGTCCACAGAGGTCCGGTACACTTCTCCCGATGCCTCCTTGATGATCTGTCCCCGCTTGGCCCACCTGCAGCACAGGCCCCGAAGGCTGCTGTGGCCTCTGGCGGCAAGGATGTCCCCCTGGTCAGCCCGGCCCAGGGAGCTTTCCTCTGGGAGCCGGATTCCCACCGAAAAAGGAGGCATGGCCTGGGACAGCCTGGGGCCGGCCCCTGTGGGGTTCCTCAGTGGAAGTCTCCATTAGAGGGGTTACTTCTGGGGCTGGGGAGCAGTTGGGGGGGGGCTTTGGTCTGAGGTCCCAAGGCGGTCAGTGGTGCTGGATGGGTGGGTTATTCTGGACAGAGGTGGTTTGACTGTGCAGTCAGTCAACCCCTCTGGCCAACCAGGCAATGGATAGCCCCACTGTCAGCCCCAGATAGCTGGTCCACCTGCTCTGAGCTCTGTCAGGGACTGGTCCAGGGCCACATTGGAAAAGGGGATGAAGGCCGTGACCTCAGAGGCCAAGGTCTACTGGCCCGTGCCCATGCACGCTCCATACAGAGAAGCGCGGCTCCGGGAAGCTGGGTTTCCAGAGGAGCGAGAAGCTGATGGATGGTGTTCGCCAGGGGCTCTGATGGCCCCTGCACTCAGCCCGTTCTCCCAGCTCTCCTGCCCTGACCACTGGCCCCCGAGTTGGGCCCCTCACAGGGCCCCCTCTCTCCCTTTCAGCCCATCCCCCGCCCCCAGGGATGGCACTGGCTCTTTTTTTCTGTCTAGTTTTCCCCTCCTGCCTGGCCTTCGCTCCTCAGAGGCCTGGGCTCCTCCATCTGTCCTGGTTTGGGCAGGGCAGCAGGAAGAAGGCTGTGCCAACTTCTTTCTTTTTCAAATATTTTATTTATTTATTTTTAGAGAGAGGGGAAGGGAGGGAGAGAAACATCAATGTGTGACTGCCTCTTGCACGCCCCGAACTGGGGACCTGGCCTGCGACCCAGGCATGTGCCCCGACTGGGAATCAAATTGGTGACCCTTTGGTTCACAGGCCGGCACTCAATCCACTGAGCCTCACCAGCCAGGGCTGTGCTGACATCTTTCGTCAGCCAATCCACCAGAGGAATCAGCACCAACAGACGGCAGAGGCCAAGGAGCCTCGGGCCTCTCATGGTCCTGGCCCTGGGACGTACATCACTGGACCGGACCTGGGACCAGGCAGCCTGCGACCTGTGGGGCGATGCTGGTGGTGGTCTCCAGGGTGTGTCTGGGTGTGTATGTGTGTGTGGGGGCGGCCTATGGGGCTCAAAGCTGCCCTGGGTTTAATTCCACTGCAGCCAACACTCACTTTTTAAAATGACAAAACTTCTGCCTGGCTCTTCCTGCATTTCCAGCCATTTCGGGGTGCCTGTCTTTCCCGGAGCTGGAGAGGTTCTTTGGCCCCCACATTGTTACCCGTGACCATGGTCTCTACAACCACAGCTTCCCTGTGGGCTCTGCCTTCACCCCACTCCTCTCAGTCCAGGAGCTGTCCTGGGAAGTGGGGAGTCTGGCCGTCCCTGGTCAGCCCTTCCCTCCAGCAGATGTTTCCTGTCCCCACCATCCCTCCAGCCCTGGGGAGCGGCCATCTCTCAGCATCACTCGGAGCTCCCAGGCTGGCACCATGCGGTTATTATTATGAATTAACACCGGGTAATTATTAAGAACACGATTAATAATAACAATTACAGTTTAACAACAGAGCAAACCATGCTCCCTGAGAGCTTAAGGAGCTTCCCAACAAACCATTATGAGTTACTCATGAATCACTTCAATTTCTAACTTTAATTTAATGACCGGACTTAATGGGCACAGCCCCTGCCTGAGGCGTATGAACTCAGCCCCAGACACATGGCTGGGGACTGGGGTCCAACTCCTACTCCTTCCACCCTGCCGCAGTGAGGGGGTCAGGGTGGGGGTGTGGGGTGGGGGGTGCCCAGGAGCTGGTGGGGCTGAGAGGAGGGTGGGGCTGCTGGGCTCAGAGTTGTTCAGAACTGCAGGGCAGGAGCCGTTGGGACAGCTGGGGACTAAGCCTTCTGTCCCCAGCAGAGCCGTGCTGTCTGAGCCCAGCCATCTGCACAGCTGTGGCCCTGAGCACTCCAGGCCTGTCCCTGTCTTGGAGGCAGAGGGGGCAGCAGGAGGCGATCTTGGACTATCCCCTCCCAGGGTCATGGCAGGAGCTGGCTGGGGGGATGGAGCCTTCTGGGTACACCTGGAAAGTCTCCTGCTCACATCTCACTCCACCAATCTTCTTCCCCCCACACCAAAAAACTCATCTCGTGGGGATCCTTCCAGAACCTGAAACCACTCATTCAGGCAGCTGGCCACAGGATCAAGGGTAAACCAGGGGGCAAGGACTGAGCCCACCCCCCCGCCCCCCGCTTTCCCTCAGCTCTTCTCTCTTCTCCTCTTGGTTCCTTGGCTTAGCTTCTTCCTGCTACTTTCTCTTCCCATCCCTTCACCCTCCCCCCCCCCCACCTACTACTCCCTGCCTCTCCCAGCACCTAGGAACAGGAGTGGTGGTGGGGGGGTGGATAAGCCTTTCCCAATCAATGTGACCCAAGCGAAGGTAAGAGGATGAGCTATTTGCATCACAGAATCAGGGGCCTGGTGTGTCACCATCTGGCTATCCTCAAGTAGCCCCAAGGTACATGTTGGGTGACGTCCCCTCCCCGAGCCTGCAGGGCCCTGAGAGAGCCTCAGAGGGGAAGCAGGTGGGAGATGGACTTGGTGCTGCTCCGGGGCCTGTTCTCACCCCAGAACCGAGGGGCAGCTGGAGTGACAGCGAGCCTGGCTGCATGTGCTCCCATGCCCGCCCGGTGCCCCCGTTCTGGGGGCGGGGGGCATCTCTAATTTCTGAGGTCACAGCCTTTTGTGTAAAACAGGGAGGAAGCAATCAGGAGGAAGGGAGAAAAGACACAAAGATCCCTGTAATCTTGTCAAAGTCAATTGGGAAAATCAATGTGCTTATGTGATAAGATTTGCTTAAGGCTTTCCTCTTAGATCCCAACAAGGCTTCCAGAACCACCTTCTGAGCGAGACCTCACTGAAGCCAGTGGCCCAGAGGGTGTGGGTGGGCTCTGGCGCCCCCACCGCCTCTCTCTGTAGCCCCTCCTCCCCCTTCTTTCCCGAGCCATACAGCTGGGCTCCCAGGAGGCCTGGAGGGAGCCGGATCCACTCTGAGGTGTTCTCAGGATCCTTGGTCTACCGGAAGGCCACAGGACAGGTGATGAAGACAACTGCCCACCTGCGGGGAGCCCACTGGCCCCCTGACAGCCCCTCTGTGTGCGGGGGGACCTGTGACTGGGACCCCCCAGGAGATCCGGAGCCCAGGGAAGCCCGCAGGGTCTCTGCTTGTTTGTCTGCTTGTTTGTTAACTCTTTAGTTAAAAAAAAAAAACAACAAAACCTTTGAAGTTATAGAAAAGCTGCAAGAACAGTGCAATGAGCTGCCCTTTTCCCCTCGCTGGACTCCCCGGTTGTCACTCTCACGCCCCACCCACCTGCTCAGGGCCTCTCTACATAGGTGCACGCATGCCCTGCTACCGCCATCACCGCTCCTGTTCATTTTTTGGAGAGGGGTGACCCGGGGCTCAGGCCTGGGAGCCTGGTTTCTGGGGTGCCTGCTCACCCTGTGGTGGTTGGTGGAGCAGGGGCGGAGCTGGGGACGAGCCAGCCCCACCCCTGCCTTGTCTCTGTAACTAGCTCCTCCTCGGACCCAGAGGCGGATCCAGAGCCAGAGGGTGCGGAGAAATGGGAGGTGGCAGCTCTCTGCTCTGGTCTAGGCACTCATGGGACACTGTGGGGTCCCTGTGGGCTGTGCCCCCCCCCGTGGTCTGTGTGCATGAGGGGCTGCCTGTGCAACTGGCATTAGGAGTACCTTCTGGGCACGTGGGGCCTGGTGTTTAGCGGTCGTGAGCAGAGAGCAGACCGCAGAGAACAGCCCGCCTAGTCGAGAGGAGCTGGCTTGGCAGGTGCAGCACAGACAGATGCTGGGTCCCAGCCAACCCAGACCTGCCCTGGGGCTTCCTGGGCTGCATGACTCCAGGGATCCCCAACCCAGTGAACGGGCTAAATCCGACAGGACAGATGGATTTTCATCCTATTTAAAAAGACTCTGTCTCTCCCCGTTTCCCGTCCCCATGTTGTTTCATTACCTGCACTGCAGGGGGCGCTAGCTTATATCCAGCCTGAGCCTCTTTGGCCCATTACCCCTGCCTCTGCCTCCCGGGCTGCACTGCCTCTCTGCCTTCCCCGTCCCCCCCCCCCCACACAGCCAGCATATTTCCACTTTGAGGCCATTAGCATCTCTGGTGCTGCCTGATGCTGCCGCTTAATAGCCCATTTCGGTGGCACAGGCCACACTCTGGGCTCTTCCATCAGGTCTGGGGTGGCAGGAAGGGATGGACGGGGTGGGGGTAGGGTCGTGGTGAGGCCTGCCCGGAGGCGAGGCCCCAGTCTGCCCGTGAGCGCCCCTGAGGTCCCTCGCCCCCCAGGTGTTGTGCAGCAGTGGGGCCCAGGCTGGAAGGAGCCCAGGGGAGCAGCTCTGCGTGTTTCCCCAGGCAGCTGGCTCACGTTCTGGAGAACCAGGGCCTGGCGCACGCGCTCTGCCCCATGCCGAGAGCATGCGTGACTCAGACTGAAGTGCCTGCCTCGGAGAGGGTCCGTCAGCAGGAACACAGTGAGGCTACGTCGGGGCTGTGAGCAGGCAGAGCACAGGGCCATGGCTGCGACGGGTCCCAGGTGCCCACTGCACAGGGCCAGCTGTCCCAGAAATCCTACCCTATCCAGGGGAACAGGTTGGGGACACAAGACTGGAATCCTGATGCTGCTCTGACTGGTTCCCCTGGTTGTTTTTTTTTCCTGGGCCTTTCTCCCTTGTTTCAGAAAAAAGGGATCCACAAGCTATTCAGACAGAAGGGGTGACCCCTACTCTCTCCGGTGGGATGGGAGTGCACGTGTGCATAAAGGAGAGGAATCCCACCTGGCCAGCGTGCGGGGGTGGGGGGAAGGCAGGAGGAAAGGGGTCCTCCCCTGGCCCGCCGTGGATGGGGTGGCAGGGCACGGAGAAGGACCGGGGCCCCCACAGCAAACCAAGCACTTCGCTGGATGACCAGGACGCAGTGACAGCCCGTGGGCTAGGCAGGGGTGTGGGGTCCGGCCTCTGCAGCAGCGGCTCTGACCTGTACTGGGTGACCGCCGGGTTGGCCTTGGCAGAGCAGTGGAAGGTGACGACGTTGTCTTCCAGCACGGGCTGTGGCTCCACGGACAGGTTGACGAGCGGGGGGTCTGCGGAGAGAAGACATTCCCTGGTAGACAGGGGAGCTGTGTCCACAGCTTGCGGAAGAGTGAGGCAGGAAGACCCAAGGAGACCCCCTAGGTGACATGGAGGGTAAAGGCCAGAGGTTCCACCACCCATGATCCTGGGGACCCTCAGAGCAGCCACCACTGCCGTGATGCCCAGGAAGTTGGGGGCTTCAGCAGGGGCTCCCCAACTCCCTGGAGGTGCTGCTTCAGGCAGCCCTGGGGCGGGGTCAGGGCTCCCTCGGTGGATTCAAAGCCTGGTGTTTAAATGGACAGCCAGCCAAAGCATGGCTGCCCGGCCCCTGGACCACACTGCCCATCTTCCAGCTTTTAGAGAGAACAGAACGCTTCAGAAAGCAGAGGGGGAGGAGGGTGTGCAAGGGGCACGAGGGGGAGTGGGGACACTGAGGTTCATTTACATACAAACTGTCCTCTTTGGAAATGTCTGATTTGTATCTCTTTGTGCAAAGGTTCTGGTGCCTCCCTTCACTTCAAAGTGGCATTTACACCCTTTCATCAGCCTAATCATCTCGTCTGCGTCTGCGTTGTGACTGGTGTCGTTGCCCAGCCCTCCCTCCCCAGGCCCCCTCGACTCTCTCCTTCAATGAGGAGAAGCTCTAAAGTGCTAAATGGTGGGAGGTGGAGGAGACAGGGAACTGAGAGCGGGCGAGAGGCAGGGAGCCCGGGAGCAGAGATGGAGAGACACACAGGGGGGTCTGCAGAGTGTGGATGGGAGGCAGGCATGGAGACACTCACACAGGAGAGAGACATGGAGCGGGGAGAGAGGGAGAGAGAGAGGGAGAAGTGCAGAGGAAGTGCAGAAGCAGAGAGATGGAGGGAGACGCACACAGAGAGTGACATACGCCGAGAAACAATCAGACCAAGATTTCAGACTAGATGCAGAAAGAGCAAGGGAGACAAGCAGACAGAAATGTAAAGTGGCAGAGGGGTGGGGAAGGACCAAACTAAATAATGAGGAACAGAGATGAGAGAGGGAGAAAGAGGCGCTGAGAGATGCAGAGACGGAGGGGTCCGCAGCAGAGGGACAGAGGGGGCAGTCAGCTCAGGGAACAGTGTGGAGGCAGGCTGCCCTCCTGAGCTTAGGGGAGCTGGCTGGGGACCATCCCCTCAAGCTGGTGTCACCCATGACCCTGGCTCCCAGGCTTTGGTGTCCCTGGTGTCCACAATCCAGGGAAGGGCAAGGATAGCCAGTGCCCATTCCCTTTCTATCATGGTGTGGAGGCCTGGCTGGAGTTCAACTCCAGGTAAGTTCAGAGGGCAGCATGGCCATGTGGCCTGGCCAGGGCCCTGGGCTATCTCTTTGGGCCTGTCCTCACCAATCAGCAGAGCAAAGTGCTGGAAGATATTAGGATTTCCTAGGGGTTCAGCCCATTTTCAGAAAAAAGCAGTAAAGAAGCCAGTCGCTCAGGGACCATTGAGAAAAAGTGCTGACCCCTCTGGATGCAGGTGAAGGTCCCCAGAAGGGGAACAGGACTCCATCCTGCCTGGCCTGAGTCCTGCTGGCCGTGGCCGGCAGGGTCCCGCACCCCTCTGGGAGTCATAGGCATGGCTCCCCAGCTGCAGATGGAGCCTAGCTCCCCAGAGTGGCAGTCATGTGACTGCTCGGCTCCCCCTGCCCCGCTGGTGCTCAAGCGGGGCAGGCCTCCCTGCCCTGCGCTGGGCCTGGGGGCTGGGGCCTGGGAGGGGCCCACAGGCTGGGGCTGCACAGCTTTCTGCAGACAGCTTGCTGAGACACGGGCTCCTGCGCAGCAGGTGGACGACGATACCAGGGACCTGTGCTCCCATTTTATCCCCTAGCTCCTGATGGGGACCACCATCCTCGGAGTATCTGCTCCTGGGACAGCTGGCTTGCCCACCTTTTCCTGGAGCATTACCGGGGAGATCACAGGTATTCGAACAATCTCGATCTTACTGTGCAAAGCGTAGTTCAAGTTGTCATGAAGATGTGCATGTGTCACGGACTGGCCACGACAGCTCTCCTTCCACCTCCAGGGAGAGCCAGGGCTCCCAGGCCCCGGCAGCACTCCCAGCTGCTGCGCATCAGGTGAGTGTCACCCCGTGCCCAGGACTACCAGCTGCCAGGCCCGGACGAATCAGGAGTCCCAGCCCTCCTTCCGTGCAGGGCTAGCCAGCCAAGCCGGGCACCCTCAGCACCTGATGGTGCTGCCCCACTGCATCTCACTGAGGGCTGCAGAAGCATGTTCTGGGGTACAGGTGTTTGGTAACTGCCATCTGGACCTGGCTGCTGTCCTTGAGTTATGAAGTCCTCTACCACCCACTCCACTGTTGTCTGAGGGGGTGATGGTGCTAGTTTGACAGAATCTAGAAACCCAGCACAGAAACTGGGGAGAGGGGGTTGCAATTCTGGGAGGCCCATCCCTACCTGGGTGTCCTTTGTCAAAGGATGGGTCTTGGGGGCAGGGGGCTGGAGCACATACCTATGGGGGCCCTTCTTCCTTCCTGAGCCCCTCCTCCACCACGTACCTGTCACTCTCAGTTTATCCTGTGGAAATAGTCTCTTGCAGCTCCCTGCCTCTTTGCAACACCCTCAACATGGGTCTTTCCCGCAGGGCCTCAGGAGGAGGGGCCTCCAGGAAGCATTCACACTTCCCACCTTCATTGAGCCTCCCAGCCTGGCCCATGGGCCCCTGCGTCCCTCTCTCCGGCTCTCTCCCCTGGATGTGCAGGTATGAATTTTCAGGAGCCTACCAGGCTGCATAAATAGTTTATGTCATATCCAACTATTAAGCATGATTTTAATCCCACTTGTGATGTCGGCTGCATAACATGCAGAGGGCAGCTTTGATGTAGCTGGTGGAACTGAGACCACGTTGAACAGATGTTGCAGCTGAGAGTCTGTCAGTGTTTCTATCAGCAGCGGGGGCGCGTGCGTGTGTTCGGGGGAAGCACTACATGGAGGAGGGGGCGGGAAAGAGAAATTCCATGACTTAGTGATTTTATAACACATCCATTTGCAACTTGGCAGCTGGAGGCAGAGTCCAGATGTGGTGAGGTTTGGGGGAGGCAAAGCTTTCTCTCCTGTGACTCAATCTGGGGACTGTGTCTTCCGTTGGGCAACATAGAAAGACCAAGGGAAACAAACGACAAATGTGCTTTTGCTGAGTGTGGGTGCTTCTCAGTTGGTGGAGAAAACGAGCAGGTTTGCAAAGGCCGCTCTGACCCCGCCCATGGTGCGCCTGCGAACGGGGGCTGGTTGAGCGAACAGGTGAGCAAGTGGAGGAGGAAGCAGGGTGGTGCGGGTGGAGAGAGCCTGTGCTTCTGCTTGGCACGCACACGCAAAATGACTTTCGGGAGAGGATAAGTGGATGGAGACCTCTCCCCTGTTGGGGCTGGGGGGGTGTGCCCTGGGGGTGGCGGCCCCGCACCCCTGACTGCATGGCTACAGCAGCTGACAGGTGCAAGGGGCTCACTCCTTGCTGGGCACAGTGCCAAGGCGACCCTCTGAACGATTTAAGGTGACCCCACAGCAATCCTGTGAGGGAAGCAGTGTTCCCTCTGTATACCAATGAGGAAACTGAGAAACAGAGAGGTTCAATAACCGGGGCAACCTTGGCAGAGCCATGTCCAAACCAAGAGGAAGGCCATGGCCTTAACTACCGCCCTGCACTTCCTTGGGTGGGCGGGCTTGTGAAGCCAGGCACCTGGGTTCTCAGCCCCAACCCAAGCTCATCCCCCACACTTCCCTCCTCCTGGGGCAGAGAAGTCCTTGGGAAGAAAGGCAGGTGGTGTCCAGAGGCCTGGCCATGCGAACTCCTCCTCAGACGCAGGCTGTCACCTGTGCACTTGGTAAATGGATCGTCTTGTCAGAGTGCCCTGAGAGTGATGGCATTTAATGGGTGGTGGGCTGTCTTGAGGTGGTGACTCTCTGGTTGAGAGGAGAGCTTCCCCTGGTGGGGTGGGCAGCGGCCTGGGTCAGAAGCACTGCCACTCCCGGCTGCTCCCGGGCCTCCCTGCTGGGGCCCAGGTCACTGCTGCGGGAGCCAAGCAGGGGGTTCTTATGTGCAGGATTCACATAGCTGGCCCAGGCCTCCGACCAGCTTGGGGACTGGAGACAAGAGGCAGGACCGGGTGTTCAGTGGCCACAGCCAGCAGCTTGGTGGTTGGGGACTTTGGTGTCTTGCACCTCCCACCCTCGTTCTTCCCAGGTTTGGCTTGTGTCTGCAGAGAACTCTGATCCGTGGTCAATCCTGTGGCGAGAGGGCACCTCGGATGTTATTCAGTACAATCAGACAAGGAACCGGAGTCCCCGGAAGGAGCCACACGCTCGGGTCTGCACAGCTCATGGGCAGGGGGGCCTTTTTGGATGCTGGACTCCCTAAGCTCACAGCACTCAGCTTTCCCTCCACCGCTGGCCTGCTGCTTGCTCTGTGTCTCGGCTGCAACATGGAAGAAGCAGGTGGGTGTGGGGAGCCAGGAGCTGGCCTGGGGCTGGGGGAGGTGCCTCCCTCTCAGGCTGACCCTTGAACTTACATGCCCCTCCCTCCCCTTGCCCTGGTTCTAGGCCTGGCAAGAGCCCTGCAGTTCTTGGCTCTCACTGAGTGAGGAGTGAAAGAAAACCCCTCGCTTGGCGCGATGAAGACAGAGAAGATAAAGCCTCGCCAAGAACTCAGCAGCCATGTCTGGTATCTGCAGCGAGCCCGTCTGAAATCCCAGCCATGTCTTCTGCCCTCTGGAATGTCAGTGGCATCTGCAAGTATGCAGACACTGCGTGGGAACGTCTGCTTGCAGGCTGCGGAGACGGGTTCAGAAAACCCAAGGACGCAGAGCCTCAGAAAGCCGTGTGGGGTGAGAGTCCAGAGGCCGTGGACAAGCTGGGCTGTTGGGAAGTGTTTTCCAATGAATTGGATTGAGAAGGAACAGAACGATAAGGAGGAAATGAATGTGAGCCTGCAGCCCTAGTCTTGTGGCTCAGTGCCCGTGACCCAGGCAGCCAGCCTCCCGTGGTGGCACTGTGCTCCCCCGCAGGGGGGGCGGGTAGGTGTCAGAGAAGACCAGCTGATTTCTGAGAGCTGACGGTGTCAACATAGCCTGGCCGAGCGCTGAGAGCGAGGCCACCGGGCACCTGGCCGAGCCCTCCTCCGTTGGAGGGGACTGACAGGCACTTTGGGGGCCTGTGGGGGTCTCCGTTAGGGGACTTTTGGAATGTGATGCTAGCATGGCTTTAAAGCACCATTTCTGCTCGTAGTAGCTGTGGTAATGGACACTGGCCCAGGACCCAGCCTTTGGAAGCATGGAGGAGGGTTCACCAGCATGGGCTCTGCCTGCACTTGAAACCTATGTGGCCTTGGGCAAGCTAATCAGCCTTCGGGGGTTTCGGTTTCCCCAGACAGGGGCCACAGCTATACCTACTCCAAACGGTTGTGGTACAGATTAAATGAGATAATACATGCAAAGGACAGACTGCCTCTTCTTCCTCTTCCCTTCTTGACCGACCCTCCCAGGAGGGGGCCCTCTAGACCCTCCAGAGGGGGTGGCACTACCCTCCAAGTCTTGAACCCTGAGGGCCCCTTCAGCTCCCAGCATCTCCGCTGTGGCCTCCCCTCAGTTGCCCAGGATATTTACCGGTGTGGAAGTTCCACCTGACACAGGTGTAGGAAGGAGGCTTAAACACATCATTTGCCAAGGACCCTCATCTGAGATGTTTTCACTTCATGTGACAATAAGGACATGCTGGCCCTTTGGGTGCCCACGAACACAAACTCGGCCAGTCCCCGGAGCTGTCTGACCCTGTGCCTGCCTCAGGTGCCCTGTTGGAAGGGAGCCTGAAGGAGGCGGGTGGGGCCCGGGGAGCTGGTCGGCCAGGTGGAGTCCCTTCTAACACCGGAGCTCCAGGCAGGGTTGCCGGCTGGTGGCATCCTCCCTGGTCCAGGCCTGGTGGGTACTCACGCTGGACGTCGATGGTGACTGAGGTCTCCTTCCCTCCAGGGACGGCTTTGTTGGTGGCCCTGCACACGATGCTCTGCCCGTTCTCTACGTCTCCGGGGGAGATAAAGAGGGTGCTCACGATGCTCTCACGCTTGCCATCACGAAGCAGGGTCTGGGAGGTGGGGCAGGGAGAGAAGGCCCACGTCACTCGGCTGGGGTGGCCTGGGCAGCTACAGGAAGAGGGAGCCCCGTGCACCGGAGGGGGTTAGCTCGGGACCCAGGGAGCCCGTCTCTGCACAGAGCTGGGTTACCTTCCGCTCCCCGGTGTGGCTGAGTGCTGGGCTGCAGAAGAAAAAAAGGAAAGCTTCCCATCATGTGTGAACATCAGCCTGGACTTGCTGACCCCATGTTTGTTATAAAGGACATGAGGCGGCAGCCCCACGGACTGTAGTGATCTCCATCTGCTTGCCTCTCGTTCGGGGGCCGCTGGGTCTGCACGGAGCTCTGAGACGTGGGCGATAGGCAGCGACGGAGTCTGGGGGGTGCAGTTTGGGGCACGGGGTGAGGGCGGGGCTGGGGGTGATGCGGGCGGAGGCCGTGCACTCGGACCCTTTTTATTACTTCTTCTACACAAACCCTTCAACTCGTTGGGCCATTTCACTTCCTGACCTCACTGTCGCCCTGACCAAGTTATCGGCGGCACAGATGCCATCATCTTCCCTGGGACAGGTGAGCAAACAGGGGAGACCAGGAGAGGTCTAGGGCTTGACCAAACTTACACCTCAAGGTGGAGCTGAAATAAGCCAGAGGGTCCTGTCATGGGTTCAATCGTGTCCCTCCCCAGATTCATGACCCTCTGGAACCTCAGCATGGGACCTCGTTTGGGAATAGGGCCTTCGCAGATTAGTGAGTAATTAGTAATTTGTTGAGAATCTGGAGACACGATTATCCTGGATTTAGAATGGACCCTGAATCCAATGACCGGTGTCCGTACGAGAAGAGGAGACGTGGGAGACACATGGGAAGGGGGAGGTGGAGACTGGAGGGATGCGGCCGCTACCCGGGGCATGCCGGGAGCCTCCACGAGCTGGGAGAGGCCAGGGAGAGGTCTCTCTGGGCCTTTGGAGGAAGCATGGTCCTGTCAAATCTGTAGGTGCAGATTTTTGGCTTCCACAGCTGTGAGACAATGCATTCCAATTGTTTCAAGACTCAGGTGTAGCACTTGGTTAGGGGACCCCAGGAAACTCATGCAGGTCCTGGGCCTTTGACCCTCATCTTCCATTCCTGTTTCCACAGCGCCACAAGGTCATTCTGCAGCTAGTCCCGCCATCGCTGCTACACCCCTCCCTCACCTGCACCCCTTTTCAGTTCCCTCCTCATCAGTTTGGTGCCCTGGAAGCTTAGTGGGCCCACCCATGGCCCACTAAGGTGGGTGCGTGTCTGGGAGGGGTGCTGGGCAGGAGGGCCACTCCCAAGGTAGGACCGTTGGCCCTCAGAGACTGCTGATTCTGGGAAGGATCTTAGCTCCTTCCAGAAAATGGGTGCCAGGCGCAGTCTTATTTTGCCATGATGGGAGTCAGGGAATGGAATAATAGTCTTTACTTCCTCAGAACCTTCCTTAAAATAACCACAGCGTTGTCTCTAATCTCACCAGACTCTGGAAGGAAGAGCAGATTATCTCTGTTTAGCAGAAGAGAAAATCGAGTTCAAAGTGAGCCAGGAACTTGCTGGGCAGGGCTGGGGTTTGCACTTGAGAATGGTGACCGTCAGCCGTGGTCCTCCCACCGCAGCTCCCCGAGAGCCAGAAGGCAGTTGGTATGACCTCTGCTTAAAAGTGGCGACAGTGAGAACCCCTGTGTAGCCTCCATGGTCACTGGGCTGTGAGCAGAGCCACGGAGGCTGTGGGGACTGCTTTCTGGGTCCACAGGTCAGCCTGGTCCTTCTCCGCTGGGGCGAAGCTTGTGGCCTCCAGCACCAGACCAGGACCCGAGCCTCTGCTGAGATCAGCACGTCCTGTGCGGACAAAGCCAGACTCGGAGATGCTGCAGGGATTCAGAGAGCAGGGCAGCCATCCTCACTGTTTCTTCTGGACACCCCAAAACTGCCTGGGCCTGGGCGGGTGCTGGTGGCTCAAGGCCTCAGGGACCATCTGTCCCTGGGAATCATGGGGTGGTGGCCTCAGCCCTGGGAGGAGGGGTCCTCGGAGAGGGGTTGGGGACAGGGATGTGGCCAGTCTGAGCCAACCTAGGGGCAGTCCATGCTGCCAGGGGATCAGGCTCAGGGCCAGGGTTCGGAAATGGAGGGAGGCCAGTAGAGGGACCTGCCCAGGGGCCTGTGAGCGAGGGACAGGCGCAGGGGTTGAGCCCCCAGCCCCGACAGCAGCTGGCCGGCTGGGGCTCCCCTGCAGACTGCCTGAGCCTATAAATAGCCAGGCGATAATAAGAACAATTTCCTGGATGAAAATAAGACCTGGGGTGGGTATGTCTATGTGGGGGGAAGAATGGGGGAGGTCAGTACTATTCCCCACACCCCCATTCTTTACTTTTCCATTGTGCTAACAAGGGACATTTAAATGCGTTTGACTGGGCCAGGAGCCCTTCCACGGACCTGCTCTTTGTTTGGGAGGGCAGGGCCGTCAGGGTGCCAGTGGGTGGGCGAGGAACCAGGAGGCCCACGCTCCTAATGAGGCCCTGGATTGCCTCCCCACCACCCTCCCCCCAACCTGGGCTGCTTCTCCGCCTCAGAACAATGATTAATGACATATTTGCTGTGTCCGGGCGTGTGCTTTTCTGGGAAATAAAAATTCTGGTTTCAAGTTGTTTGTTCCACCTAATTAGAGGAAAGGGAGATGCGTTCATTGAACTGCGGGGGAGCGAGGCAGGCGGGCTCTGGGCGCAGCTCCCAGCTCGGGCCCTCTCCAACCCCCTCCCCCCAAGGGCTGGCCCGTGGGGTCGCCGGAATCTGGCCTCCAAGCTCACCCTCATCATCTCCTTCTCTCTTTCCTTCCTAATCTTCTCACCTCCCCTTTCCACTTTCTTTTTTCCTTCCTTCCTCTCTTACACTCCCTCCCTTTACTCATATGCAAATGAACCTTTTCTCTGGGTGGCCTTGAAGGTACCAGGCAGGTCAAACATTCTACCATTTGCTGATTCTGGTCACAGCCTCACTTCCGCCTTCCCTCCCAGCTCCTTCCCTCCACTGAACTTGGCTCTAGGGACATGCTGTGGGCCCCAGTCCCAGTCCCCCACCTCCTGTTTCAGAAACCTTCGTTGGTATGCAGATCAGCTCATCCAGTGAATTGTTAATGGTGGGCCTTTCCCTTCTGGGGCCACCACTTCCAAGGCCTGGGGCAGCACCCCCTCTGGCTTGGTGGCACCAGCAGTGCTGCCACATCCCAGCCCAGGCTGCCCAGGTGACCCTGCAGGCAGCTCTTGGAGATGCAGTGGGACTGGCCCGTCTGTGTGTGCAGGTGACACAGGCACAGGGGTGAGTGCTCCAGAGCAGTGGCCTTCGTGGATGGGCTTCCTCCCCCTGCCTGCATCCAAGGAACTTTGGGACTACCCCAGTGGCTGCCCTGGCACTGCTTCCTGTCTGTGCCCCAATCCCGAGGGCAGGCACTTGGCTCCTAGGTGGCAGTGGCCCTGGAGGTTGGGCTGCCCAGGGACAGAACGCACCCTGGGTGTGGCTGCCCAGCACAGCAGCAGGGGCCCCCTGCTCCGTCCCTGCGGCCTCCGCTGGGTGGTGGAGAGACAGGCTGAGCCCAGGGCGTGGGAGGCCTGGTGATGCCTGCTGGGGACCCCAGGTGATAAGCACAGAGGTTTGGAGGGAATGCAGTGGGTGGGGCCCCAGCCCTGTGCTAAATAGGGGGATGCTCACCAATTTGCAAATAGCCTCTTGAGGCCTTGAGTGAGACCCAATTGCCTGGCAACAAGGCCTCCCTTCCTCCCTGCCTCCCTTCCTCACCCAGCTCCCCGTCCACTGTCTGTTTTTTAATCACCTTTCTGCTCCCCTTATTACAGCTGCCTGGAGAGTCTACCAGGGCCAGTTGTTGCGCTGTGGCTTGAACAGGGATGTGAGGGAAGGTGAGGCCAGCACAGGGCCAGCTGCCCAGACCCTGCATTCGAAGGGACCCTCATCCTTGCGCCCTGAGGACAGGAGTGACACCCTTCACAGAGAAGCCGGAAGGTACCAACGGGGACTCTAGGCCCCTAAGATAGACAGACAGGGTGGGGGGTGCTGGGGTGACTGGTGGGGAAAAAGAGCTGGGCCCCGGCAAGGGGGTGGTAATCTAGGGCCCAGTGAGACCCAGAGTCCTGGCAGTGGGTAGCCCATTGGACAGGCTGCTGGTGGAAGCAGAGAGGCAGGGCTGGAGGGTTAAGGGCCTTCTGAGAGGATACTCACACGGCTGTGCTGAGACTCAGCCTCTCTCCAGGGCCCAGGCCTCCTTCCTGTACCTGGCAGCTGCCAGCAAAGCAGCAGCTGGAGCAGGACCTGGCTCCCTGGGGAGACTCCTCTCTGGGCTCAGCCCCTGCAGTTTTCCCTCTGCTTCCACAGCCTGTCCTGCCTCCCCCCGCCCCTGCCTGCCCCCAGTTTGTGTGTGATTCTGGTGCCAGAGAAGATGGGCCATACAGAGAAGATAGCCTAAGTCTGGGGGTGTCCAGGAGGAGGACTTGGAGAGAGGCCTTGCACTGGGCTCTCCGGGCTCCAATGCTTCTGCACCCAGACACCTGCTGAGAGCCCTGGGTGCTCGCCCAGGCCAGGTGCTCTGGAGGCAGTGTGATGAAGAGGAGCCTATGCCGGAGGATCCTTCTCCCAGGTCAAGGGGCCTTGGCCCTCCTTGGAGACGCCATCCTCAGTCCTACCAGCTCGTCTGTCCCCTGCTGGCCACATGGTGAAACAGCAGAAAGAATGTTCCCTGCAAGCAACCTCCGATGAGATCAGGGGGAGCAAGGCTGGGTGAGGAGAGGCGGCCCGGGAGCAGGGACCTGATAAGGGCAGCTGACTTGTGTGAGCTCTGACTCCACGCCGGGCCTTTACCGAGTGCTTTCGGACGTGGTTCCCTGAGAGTCTCCCAGAAGTCCTTACAGCTGTCTGGTTATCATCATGCCATTTTGCAGCTGGGGAAACTGAGGCAGAGAGCTTCAGTTACCATAACAGGGGATGGAATGTGGGTCGAACCCAGGTCTTAGGACTACCAGGCCTGCTCTACACGATGCTGGCTGTCTCCTGTGGGACATGTGGGTGGGGGGCTTGCCACCTGTGAGGATCAAGGGAGGTCAGGCCGTGAGTGACCCTAACAGCGTGCGCTTGCTCTGCCAGACCCCTTCTCATGCAAGCCTCGCAGCCTGCCATTGAGGCAGGTGCTGCTGCTCCCATTGTACAGATGGGGACACTGAGGCATACAAGGTGAGGCAGCTTGCCCACGGTCAGGAGCTAGAAGGTGGCAAAGCCAGGCTTCAAATTGAGGCTGTCCAGCTCCTAGGCCCACTGGTGTAGCCACTTACCCACCACGCAACCGTACCAAGGCTTCACACTGGGGCAGTTAGGAATGCCCCGTATGGCCTCTCCCGGGACCTGGCACCCCTGACTGTTCTCTCGTGCTCTCCCAACCTCAGTCTCTGGATCGGTCACTCATGCCGGGCCGTCCCCCCATGCACAGCTCGTTGGGCCCATCAGGGCAGCTCTGCCTTCAGGACTCAGAGAAGCCTCTGGGAATGGCCCCTGCAGTCCTGGGGGGCTTGGGGGCAGCAGGGTAGGGGCCTGAACAGCCCTGCTGGGCCACCCACCCTTCTCCATGTGCTCCAGGTTGCAAGTCCCTAGCTTTCGGAGCCGGCAGACACTCGTCAGGGGCAGAATCGTGTCCCCCACAGAATTCACGTGGCGAAGCCCTGGTTCCTCAGTGTGATTGTGTGTGGAGACAGGGTCTTTATGGAGGTAGGTAAGGTTAAGTGAGGTCATCAGGGTAGGGCCTCACCTATGCAGGTGAGGTCATCATCTGGTCCAGTAGGACTGGTGCCCTATGAGAAGCAGGTTCTAGAGACCTCTCCCTGGCACACACAGAGGGAGGAGGCCATGAGAGGACACAGCAAGAAGGTGCCACCTGCAAGCCAGGAAGACAGGTCTCACCAGAAACCAGCCGCTGCCGGCACCGTGATCTCGGACTCCCAGTCTCCAGAACTGTGAGAATATAAATGTCTGCTATCGAATCCCCAGTCTGTGGTGTTTTGTTTTGGCAGCCTTTCCCTACTAATACAGAGCATCTGATCCAACTCCTTTGTTTTACAGACGAGGCAACTGAGGCCTGGGGATGACTTCCTGGGGTTACACAGAGCGGGACCAGAGCCCAGGCCCCTGGCTGCCCAGTGCAGTCCTTCCTGACATAGGCCAGTAGGGGCGAGAACAGGGTGGGTGGGCAGAGGGTGGGGCATGACCTCTTGCTCCCGTTCGTGGCAGCACAGTGCCAGGCAAGGGATCAAGCTGGTCCCCGCACAGGTCCAGCAAGGTGACCTGACTTCTCTTTTCACCAGTTGAGGGTGTGTCCCCTGTAGGACATAAACCTTGGCGTGGGCCAGGCTGGCCCAGCCTCAGGGAGGGACTGGACAGATGCTCAGAGTGGAAGGAACACCCCTTCCCTGACCTTTCACCCTCAGCTGCAGGACACACGGCTGCCTCATGCTTTTGTACTTTGTGACCCTGCAGGGCACTCCTGCCCAGGGTGGGGGCGAGGGACATGTCTCTCACCGGGCAGCTTCCCCTCCCCTGGCCGGATTTGTGTGAGGAAAGGCTCTTGTCTTGGGTTCCAGCACCCAGCCCTGGGTGGGGACCTTGATCAGCAGCCCCAGGGTTGACTCCTTGGGAGGGTGGGGGTCAGCTTTGGGCAGGAAGGATGCAGCCTCAGAGAAGGGACAGGCCACCTCACGTCCTCCCTGGAGGGGGAAGCCTTTGCTTATCTTTCTAAGGACCTTGGAAGAGGCGCCAAGGTGGGTTGGGAGTGGGGAGAAGGTGGTGTACCTCCAAATCTCTGAGGCCACGAGCAGAGGGGAGGGCAGGGTGCTGGGGCGCAGCCTTGCCCAAGGCCCCGGTGTGTCTCTGAGCAGCTGCCCACCTGCCTGAGACTGGAGAGGCTTGTGGGAAGGAGACCAGGGTTTTCTGTCCACTGGTTGGCTGAGCCGGGCCCTCCTTCCTCATCAGACTGTGGTGTTCTACCTGCAGACTGGGCAGCTGGGCTGTCCATCCTTCCAGGTCCCGCTCACTGTTCGAGGCTCCGTGGCCCAGAGCCCATCTGCACCTCTAAGCACAGTCTTCATGAGTGGAGCGTGCGGGGTGCTGTTTCAAAGTGCGCCCGGGGTTCTGTGGCCATGCAGGTGGCTGAGGCCAAAAGATCACGACTGGTCTGCCATTGAAAGGTGGTTTGTTCCTCAGGGCTCCCAAAAGTGGGGGCCACGCAGGGCAGCCCTCGTCCTATCAGGAGGCTGAGGGAGCAGGAGAGAAAACCAGGGTGCGAGCCTTTGTTGTGGTTTTCCCTGGGGGCCCCCCTCCCCAGGCAGGGGAAGCAGTTGGACAGATTCTGGTCCGCTAGCTACCTGGAGTAGTTGGGGGTGGTGTGGGTGAGTGACCCAGTGCCTAACCCGGTCACGGAGGGCAGGAGGACTGCAGGAGCCTCCGGAGAGGGGGTGGGGAGGGGAGAGGCCCCCCACTGTTTGGTTTGCATATCAAAGGCGAGTTCTCAGCACATCTCTGGGAACCAGCGAGCCCCACAGGAAGGGCAACCCTTCCTCACAGGAAGGCCTGCAGATGTCAAAGTGTCATAAAATGCAGAGGATAAGCAACATGGGTCATTCAGGGGTCAGTTCAGGGCACTCGCAGTTCGAGGCATTTCGTGTGAACGGGGAAGCGGTGCCTCTGTGGGCGGGCAGGGAGCTCGGGTGCAGGGCGGGCTTCAGCGCTGCCCCTGGTTGACACGCACCTGAGCGGTCCCTACCTGCAGCCCTGGATAGGTGGCCAGACTTAGTAGATAGAAACACGGGGCTCTAAGCTACAAACGAGTTTCGGAGAAACAGTGAATAATTTTTTAATGTAAGCAGGACCCATAACTGTGCACCATACACTATTTAGGACACATGTATACTGAAAAGTTATTTGTTGTTTACCTGAAATTCAAAGGTAACTGGGCACCCCGTATTTTACTTTATTTTATTTTTTATTTTTAGAGAGAGGGGAAGGGAGGCAGAAAGAGAGGGAGGGGAGCATCGATACGAACATCAATCGGTTGCCTCTCACATGAGTCCTGACCAGGGATCAAACCTGCAACCCAGACCTGTGCCCTGACCAGGAATCGAGCCGGCGACCTTTCACTGTGTGGGACGATGCCCAGCCTAGTGAGCCACACCTGTCAGAGCAGGCCTCCCATATGTTATCTGGCAACCCTGGGCCCTGGGCCCTGGGTGCTTCAGTCCTCAGTCTCCTCCTCTGACACAGTTACCCCAGGGAAGTGGAAGAGGAAGAGGAAGAGGAAGAGAGACAGAGCGAGGGAGAAAGTGACCCACAGAAAAAGTGACAGAAAGGTGCATGCGTAAAGCAGGAGCTGCAGGGATGGAGAGAGCAGGACTCCTCCCACTCAGGCCCCACCCCTCCCTAACCCGGGTGGTCCTGCCCCCAGACTCACCTTGGAGTAGGTGGCCCCGTTGATGACCTCTCCCTTCCGCAGCCAGATGATGGAAGCCGCAGGCTTGGCGTTGTCTGCATGGCAGGTGAGGTTGAGGGGGTCCCCCGCCCGCAGGCTGATCACGGGCCCCCCGAGGATGACGGGGTCATCGGGCGGCACTGTGGGGAGAGGAGGAGCGAGGTCACGTGGAGGGAGGCTGGCCCCTGCAGCCAGGCAGGCCTGCTGAGCTGGCGGACGCCGTGGAGCTGATGACAATAATCATCATGCTTTAATAAACATATAACCCCTTATAGTATAATAACAATAACAGCAGCAGTGATCCTGGACATGGGTGTTGCATGTTTATTTGCAGAGGATATTCTTATCATTGAATTGTCCTCTTTCCACCAGGAACCTGTGAGGGGACAGGGCAGGCGTCCTTGACCTTGTTCACAGGGGGAGAGGCAAAGCTCCGGTGCCTAGAGAATAGCTGTAGTTTCTTTCCTTTCAACTTTTTATTTTTTTAAACGAAGTACCGTTCCATCTGTCGTCTGGTTGAATCCTCACAACGATCTTGCTTGATAAACGTGATCATCATCCCAATGACACACGTCCAGACGCTGAGGTGCAGCGGGGTTCGGGGACTTGCTCAGGGTCACACTGCCAGCGAGTGGCAGAGCCAGGGCCGGAGGCCAGGCCCCTCTCCTCTCCCGGGCAGGGGACAGGTGACTTTGCAAGATTGGGAGGGCTGTGTGGCCCCTGGCATCACCTCAGCATTTATCCTTCTGGAACTTTCCAGCGCCCTCACCCCAGAGCGGCAGTGGGTCTTCCTGTGCGGCCCGGGGAGCACCAGGAGGACATGGGCATCTCCCTGGTGCTCTGCACAGAGCCTGGCGCCCAGAGGAAGGTCCTCAAACGTTCGCTCATGCTGGGAGAGTCGCCCCATCACCCCTATGCTGACGGCCAGGTGCAGGGTGGGCAGCTATGACAATACTCGGCCGTCATTTGGAGAAGAGGCCCAGAGAAGGGAAGGGACTGGCCAAAGTCACACAGCCTCTTCTGATGTCAGGCATGTGGACACGAGGAAGGCTCCGGGCCTTTGATGTTGCCCGCCTGTCCCTCTGGACGAACCGTGCAAGGGGCGGGTCTCCCTCCACACCGACTGAGCCACCCCGCTCTTCCTCCCCCAGGGAGGGGTCGGGCCAGTCCCTTCTGGAGGACTGGGAAGGGCTGACTGAATGTTTGCCAGTGAATGGTAAAAGGGCAATTGAGTGACAAGCCAGGTTCTAGAGCAAAGGACCCCAGTGGTCAAAGAAAGTCCATCTGTCCGCACAGGCCGTGTGGGAGCTTCCTCGCTGAGGGCTGGGGGCAGATGGCTGTGGAGGCTCCAGGTCACCCCCCCTCCCCCCAGCAGGCTCTGCCTCGTGGTTTGCCCTCGGGACTCTGCCCCTCCCTTCCTGCCTTGAGCAGGCAGTGCTGAGAACCGCAGCCCAGGCAGTGCCAGCCCAAGTGTCTACTTCCTGAGGGAAAGCGCAGCCTTGGGGCTTCCCAGGCACCCTCACCAGCCCGGGGCTCCACCCAGAGTCCTGGCCTCCTCCAAACCAGCCCCCACCCCTGGGTGGCCCTGGGCACAGACTGGTGGTGGGTGTGGGCTGGATAGTCAAGACACCCACCCTGCCCACCAGCACCCCGTCGTTAGTGCCTGGGGTGCAGGTGTGGCCCGAGAGCAAAGGGAGGCTAATGAGGGCTTTCCATAAATGGAGGTGGGCATCACAGTTGCTGCTGAGGGGGTTTTATCTCCCCAGAATGGGCGGGCCCCTTCCGGCAGGGAGGGTTGGGGCTGGGTCTCCTCCCCCTTTCCTTCTGTGGGGACAGCCTTCTCCCCACAGGGTGTCTGGGGCAGAGGCACCCCAGCTGAGCCAGCTGAGGGCCAGGAAAACCCGAAAGTGCCACGTGGAGCTTCAGGAATAGAAGAGATAAGCCCAGTGGTGTGGCATGGTGGATCTTGCCCTCTGTCAGAGGGTGAAGCCATGATAGCAGTCCCTATATCGGTTTTATTTCCTCCAATATAAAATGTGAAAGTTCAACAGAGGATCTGGAAAGTTCTCTCCAGCACTGACATTCACTGGGTCTGAGGTAGTGGTTTTTAACCCCGGCTGCACATTAAAATCTGGGAGAAATTTTTAAAATCGGGGCCACACTGACCAACTAAACTCAATTTCTGGAGGTGGGCACCAAGCAGCAGGAGATCGATCAGCCTGCCTATCTCTCTCTCTATCTATCTAGATACCTATTTGAGAGAGAGAGAGAGGAAGTGGAGAGGGGTGAGAGAGAGAGAGAAACATCGATTTGTTCCACTGGTTGCTTCTTATGTGTGCCCTGACTGGGGATCGAACCTGACTCCTTGGCATATCTGGACGACACTCACCCACTGAGATACCCAGCCAGGGCCCAGCACCAGGAGCTTTTAAAACTCCCAGAAGATTCCAGTGCGGGACCAAGTTTACCGAGGCAACTATCTCGGGCTTTGCGCAGGCTCCTAACTCCCCGGATCACAGTGTGGGGACAGAGGAGGCCTTTCCCAAAACCGAGGACGGGGAGGGGCACAGCCCGTCCTTCCTGCTCCTGCAGGGCTGTGCTGCGCACACGGGAGTGAGGGTGTGAAGGCCAGGGGAGAGGGGTGTGGGACTGCGCTGTGCGAGGACTCGGGCGCACACTCACTCACGCGCACAAACCTCCACCCGCAGAATGGTCCTGATTACATCTTCCCAAATAAGTGGTTATCACACCGGTTATTCGTGCAGCTACGCATTATTGATTGGCCTTCGCCTGGCTGCACAGCAGATGGGTGGGGGTGGGGCGCAGATGGGGCTGGGTGTGTGGGGCGGGGTGGGAGGATGTTTGGGGGCCCAGAGGCTGAATAGAAATCAACAGTCGCCCTTGCAGCTGCAGCTCTCATGTAAAGAGGGGGGTACTCATTACCTCTCTATTCAGAGGGGCCCAGAGCTGAAGCGTGGGGAGGGGAGAGAGTCTGGCGCAGCCCGAGCCTGGACATGCATTATTCATACACCCCCCCCTCACGGGATTGGCTATTATCCCGAACCACGATAGAGTTTGGTCTCCTAATTTTTAATCACAGGGAAGGTGGAAACGTTAGCCTTTTGTGATTAATCTGGAGATAAAAATAGTTGACTGTGTTGGTGTTGGGCTTGTTGTCAGTCGGGAAGAAGGCGTTAACTGTTGGGTGACTGAGGCCTGGGGCGACCTGAGTGGGTCCCGGGGAAAGCAGGTGCCCAGGGCTGGGAGCCGGGCTGGGGAGGCCACCACGCAGGCCCAGACAGGCGGCTTGAGGAAGATCCCTGCCCTGGCTGGCTCCATGGCCTGTCCTGACACAGCAGGTCATGTGAGTTGAGGCTCCTCAACTGACCTTGGGGGTGGCTGGCTATTGGCTGTTGACTCTCCTGTCACCCAGGATTTGGGCAGGTGGCGGGGGCCTCCCTCCCTGCTCTGTCCTGTCTCCCACCAGCCCTGTGCACTGCCACCCATGGGGTGGGCAACGTGGGGCCCCCGTTTCTCTTCCCTGTGTGCGGACTTTCTCCAAGCTCTGCTGTCAAGAGCAAGGGGCCCCCGTGGGGAGGTGGGCAGGGGGGACACAGTCCAGTTCTGCACTCACAGAGAGGACACAGAGGCCAGAGAGCGTGAGGGGCTGCCCCGAATTACCGTGAGGGAGGGCAGGGAGGGGTGGGCCTGAGGCTTGGGGGCGCACCCTGACGCTGGCGGAGGTAGAGCTGTCTGTTTTATGCACTGAGGTTTTTCATGTCGTTTTACAGAGACAAGAGATTCTGTGGCTCAAAGGTGTGTGGAACCACTGACTGCACCCATCACTACCTGTAAGATGTGCTCCCCTAAGGATGTGCAGCATCCCTCAGAGCCCTTCCACTGCTCGGGTTGCGTCCTGCTCTTTATCCCAATGCCTGTGACATCCAGGCCCCTCAGTCCGAATGTCAGAGGGTGAGGGAGCAGGGGCCGGGCTGCCAGCTGGTGCTTGATAACCGTCTGTTGTGGGAATGGACACAAGGTGTTTGCAGTCCAGACCCATGCCTCGCTCACTTTAGTCCTCTGCCCAGGTTCTGAGACTCCTGGAATCCTAGCAGCCTCTATTCCTCACGCGCATAGACGCGCCACCTACTGTCCAAAGTGAAGAACCGCAGAATGTAAAGATAGGACTGGGGACAACGCGGCGTTTAGGAATCTGGCTTCCCAGAGCATTAATTCAGAAAATTCACATGGAGTGCCCACTCTGTGCCAGGCCCTGTGTGAGGCGTGGGGACACAAAGCTCCTTCCCACGTGGAGTTTATATCCTAGCGGAGAGATGGGCAGTAACGACTCCATGCATAATGTATTTTTGGGTGTTGGTAAGTGCTCAGGAGCCAAGACCGGTGGGGCACAGAGAGATCCTGGGTAGGCCCCCGGGGCTCTCTTCTGCTTTCCTCCACATGTTCTGGCTGCCGCTTTCTGCCTCTCCCCAAGCCACAGCGACTGCTCCCCCAGGGCCTGCTCTTCCTGGCACCTGTCAGTCCCCACGCTGCCTGTGGAGAAGCACATCGCTTTCTGATGGACCCCCCCGACAGTGGCAGGCTGATGGATCCCAGACACACATATTCGCTGTGGTGGGGACTGGCACCTCCAGGGAATGACAACTCTTTCTGGACTCCGTCTCCTTCACCCTGCCTTGTCATACACCCTCGTGCATTCTCCGAGTGCTCTCAAATATGCCTGTCTCTCAGTCCACCCCGAAGCCCTCCTGGCTCAGGCCCTCGTCCTTGCTTCTTCTTCTTGTTTAATCCTCACCTGAGGTCATGTTTTCATTGATATTAGAGAGAGAGGAAGGGAGAGAGAGATAGAGAAAGACCGACAGGAGAAACATTGATCTATTGCCTTTTGTACATGTCCTGACCAGGGATCGAGCCTGCAGCCTAAGTACATCCCCTGACTGGGATTGAACTTGCAACCTTTTGGTGCGTGGGATGACGCTCCAACAACTGAGGCATCCGGCCAGGGCAGCCCTCATCATTTCCTGCTTGGATTATGCTACCTAACACTGTCTCCCTCATTCCTCCACTCTGTACTGTCCCAGAGCGATTGGCACAGAAGTCTGGTCATTCATCTGTCCGTGCCTGAGTTCATTCACTCTCCATTTGCTGAATGTCTGACAGCCCTTCATTTGGGATCTTTCTCGGAGCATCGCTGTCTGGACAAAGTCTGAACTCCTTGGCTCCTGTCAGCCTATCCAGTCTCATTTTTCATCACTTTAACTCAAATTCTCCTTGTGGATAAGAATCACCTACTTGGACTAAGTCACTCTTCCCCAGTTGTCCCTTTCCATTTGTTTAGCTAACCTGAAGGCTGGGCAGCTTGGGTTCAAATCCTGACTCCCACTTTTATTAGCTTGTGGCCTTGGGCAAGTTGCTTAGCTTCTCCATGCTGCAGCTTCCTCATTTGTAAAATAGGGGATAGAATAAAATCAGATGTGCCATTTATCTGCCAGAGTCAAGTGAGAGGCGATGTGGGAAAACACCGTACATGGTCCAGTGTCATACTGATGTTGTATGTTATTGTTTCTGTGAGCAGACTGCGCTCATCCCTTGAAAGACTATGGATGGAGTGCCTGGGGCCTAGAAGTCTGGTGTTCTCTCTCCTTGGGAAAGTGGGAGTTTCTCTCTCTTTTTCCTCTGCCCTGTCCTTACCAGGCTCCCCAGGGGTGGTCCTGCGCTGCCCTGCCTAGTGTGGCTTCTCCTCCCTCCAGTCCCCCCACAGCCTGTGCCAATGAGAGTGAGGCTTTGCTGCAGAGGCAGCAGGTGAGCTCAGCTGATTCCATGTGGTGCAGCAGAGATGAGCCGTCTCAGCTGAGCTCAGCCGCCTGCTGACTCAGAACCACGCGTGGGGTGGTTTACTAGGCAGCAAGCCTAACCGATGAACTCAGCAGTAACCTGCCATCTGGAGACCACCCACACGTCTGGCTCTTGTAGTGGTCTCAGACTGGGCATGAACTCTCTCTCCATTCCACTCTGACTCTTTCTACCTCCAGCATGGCCAGGTGACTATTCCAGAAGCTCAGTCTCTGCTACTGAGCATGCTCACTGGCTCCCAGCTGCTCCGGGCCAAAAACCAACTCCTCAGCATGGAGGGCATTTGAGGGTCTCTGCAGAGAGGCCTTCCTTCTTTCTCCACCTCCTTCTCTGATGCCTGAGCTGGGCTGGCCTGCTCACCTCCCTGCAAGGGAGCCTGCCCTTTTAGAATCATATGCATTTGCCTGGGGAGTTTTCTCTGCTGGGGGTGTCTGGACTCTGAGTCTTAATTGGCTGGAATCCCATCGCTTCTTCTACCAGTTCAAAGGCTGCCTTTGCCTGGTGAACTCTTGGTCACTCTTTGAGATGTTGCCTCCTCCAGAAAGCCCTCTCTCAGTGTCAGCCCCTCTGGTCCCTTATCCAGCTTCTGCTCTGCCCCGAGACTCTGCGCCACTTCCCTGAACTCTCGGGGCCCGAGCTGCCATTGCTCTCAGCTGCCCTGCGAGCATGAGTCCCTGGAGGCCTGGCCCTTGCCAGGTTCTTCTTTCTGCCCCAGCATGTAATATGGCATCCGGCCCGCAGTGAATGCTTCATTCATACTTGCTGCCTGGCGCCTTGCCTGAACTACTGAGTCAGAAAACACGCTCACCAGGTGCCCTAGCCCTGCGCTGGGCTCTCTCCGTGGCACTCAGCACAGCCCAGTGCCTGGATCTGGGGCAGGTTTCAGGTTCCCTGCACTCCAGACGAGGAGGCTCGAGGCCTCTTTGCGTTTCCCCACCACCTGACATATTGCCTTAGATGTGGTAGTAAAAACCCCAACAGCAATAATATACATAATAGTTGACATTGATCCAGGGCTGACAAGACTTGCAGAACCTTCAGTGCTGTAAACACCACCACCATTTAACCCTCACGACAACCCTACGTAAGGTGGATACGATGACCCTGTATACTTCAGAGATGAGGAAACTGAGGCACAATGCGGTTGAGTCACTCGTGCAAGGGAGCAGCAGAGCGCACAGGAAGTCTCCTGCTTCCATTGTCGTCCTACGGCCCAGCCTCAGCCTCCCTGGGTGGCATGGTCGGCAGCTGGCCTGGAAGCCCTGACAAACTAGCTCGGTGATGTGGAGGCAGCGGGGGCAGGAGGGACAGGAGGGAGCGGGGGCCCTGGTGGTGAGGCGGGGGCGGGGGGCAGATGCTGTCAGGGACAAAGTTACTGGTTTCCCCCTCAAATGAGGAAGGGCGAGCATTCTGCTTATTCCAGATTAGACCTTGGAAAAGGGTCTGAGCCAGCTTATCAGTGAGGAGCTGTTTGTGAGAAGGATGTTTCATTAATACAGAGCAGACAAATGCATCACAGGATGTGTACAGAGCAGAGGGAGGGGAGAGCGTGATGGCAGGAGGGCGACAGACAGCAGTGGGGTGCGTGTGTGCGCACACATGGTGCCTGCGTGTCTCTCTCCATGTCCCTGTGTGTGCCCGAGTGAGTCCTGGCTCTGGATGCGGGGGGTGGTGTGGGAGGGACTGTGTGAAGGGCAGAGGTAGCTCCCTGTTCAGTGGGGAGGGGGCCTCTGAGAGCAGCAGCAAAAAGAAAACTGTGGGTGGTGGGCTCGAGGGGCTGCAGGGCGGGTGGTGCAGGGGGTCAGAAGGTGTGGGTGGACCCTGTGGGTTGTCCTGCTGAGGAAGGGACTGGCTCCTTTCTCCAGCTCAGCTCCTGTGCAGATGGCCACAAGACGGCGTGACAGCCGTTCCTCGGTGTGTCTGTGCAGTAACCGGCTCACACCTGCCTTGCAGCACCTTGCTGAGCCTCCCCGAGCTCCTCAGCTTGTCCTGACCGGCCTGGTGTCAGGGTTCTCCTGACCAGCATGGCTGGGCCCAGGGAAGCTGAGCGTGGTGCACGGGCTACCATTGACTTGTTTTTAATTCTTTTTAAAGTGAATTATAATTGACATTCAATATTAAATTAGTTTCAGGTGCACAGCATAGTGATTCAATATTTTTATACATTACAAAATGATCGCCACAGTAAGTCTAGTTACCATCTGTCAGTACACAAAGCTATTACAGGCGTATTGACCATGTTCCCTGGGCTGTGCATCACCTCCTGCGACTTGTTTTCTCACTGCAAGTTGGTCCCTCTTAATCCCTGTCACCTCTTTCGCCCCACCACTTACTGAGACCGCATGGTAAGTCCATGCTGTGGGCCCCCGCAGTGTTCTTATTTCACAGATGGGGAAACTGAGGTCAAGCCACTTGCAATAAGTCACACATGTCATAAGTGGTGGAACCAAACACCTGGGTCAGGCCTGTGAGTCCAGTGACCTCAGTGCTATAGGCCACATGGGAGCGAGAACCGGTCCTTGAGCGCTGGGTGGCTTCTCTAGTTCCAAGGCAGCCACCCTGACCCAGCAGGAGACTGGTGTGGCTCAAGTTGTCTGTCTGGGTCCAAAAATAGGAAGCAGGACTGATAGGCTTGATTTGGCTGCGAGCTCCCTCTCTGGGCATGAGCCTCACGGGGGAGCCCGAGGGTTTTCCTCAAGGAGGGAAGGAGGTGGGGGGCAGGAAGCCTTCCCAACCAGTACCTGGGGCCTCAGCAGTCTGTGCAGAAATCGAGGGGTGCAGGCAAAGGGTCACCTCCTTCAGGGGTTTCAGGAATAAATAGGAAATGCCAACGATTGCCATCTAAAACAAGAGTCTAGGCACTCTGATTTTTGCCTGATAAAAACGTGCCTTTGCTCCCCACGGCAGGTGGGAAGGGAAGACAGAGCCGTGAGTGTGAGAGAAGGGTGGGTAGGGGGCACTCAGGGAGAGACAGGGGAGGGGGGAGGCAGGGCCGAGCCAGGGCCAAGTGACTCAGCTCAGGGCAAAGCCCAGCGTGAGGAGGGCCAGTCAGTGTCCCTCTGAGGAGGAGCCGGAGAGCTGATGGCAGCCCTCCAAGGAAGGGAAGGGAAGAAGTGAGGTGCTTTGTCTGGTCTCTTGCCACAAAAACTCATTTCAGGGAATCTCAGAAAACCACGAAATGCACCTTTCAACTCCACACAACATTTTCAAGTCTCCACTTTGCTAGAATCTGAGCCCTGTCTGAAAAAGTACAAGTCTCTGGATTTCAAAAAGTGCAGCACTCTTGGAATTCATTATGAGAAGTGTTGGAATGCTCCTCTATTGTTTGGCATCACAGATAATTTTGGCATTTCCTGTCCTCACGGCTCGGCTCGCGGAGAGACCACACTTTCCCTCTGCAACTGGGGAGCATTGCATTTCCCTCTGTGCAGACAGGGCACACTTGAGAGTCTTCGCCGACTCCGAGTGCTGCCGGGGAAAGTGCCTCTTTGCAACTACCGGGCGTCGCTCCGAGAAATCGCGTTATGCCCAGCCATGACAGACAAGAAAATCCAGGCATTCGCCACAAACCGGGTGAACCTGGAGGGCATCGTGCTAAGTGAAGTAAGTCAGACAAGGAAGGACGCATACCACATGATGGCTCTTGTATGTGGAATGCAAGAAAGCCGAACTATGAGGAACAGACAGTGGAGGGGAGGTTGCTGGGGGCTGGGGAGTGGGGAAAACGAGGAGGTGTGGGTCAAAGGGTAGGCCCTTCCAGCTATAACATTAATGACATCTGGGGCTCTCGCACTCAGCATGGTGATTATAGTTTAACAGTACTGCATTATACACTTTAGTGTTGCCAAGAGGGTAGATCTTAAATGTTCTCACCACACACGCACACAAACAGTAATTATGGCTCGGGTTGGAGGGCTAGCTGATGCAATGGTGGTAATCATGTTGCAATATATAAATGTATCAAATCAACACTTATACGCCTTAAACTTATACAGTCTTATAGGTCCGTTACAGCTCGGTAAAGCTGGGAAAACAGAAAGCTCAAGTCAAGTGCAATGTAAAGGGAGCAACGTGGGGAGAGCCATGGTGTTCAGGGCGACAGTGCCATATGCGTAACCTCATCGGAACTGCTGGAATGCCGCGCAGGTGGCGAGCTGGGACAGTGTGCAGCTGGGTGGGGGGCTGGCCTGGGAGGGGGCAGGAGGCTCCCAGGCTTTCCTAGTGTCTGTACTCACTTTCCGCACTACAATGTAAATGATCACGAACCTACCCGGCGCCAAACTCTGCCGGCTCTCTCCCCGTGGTTCCCTACTGGGTAGTTATTCCCAGGGCCCCAGGGGAAGGGCTGTTCCATGAGGAATCAAAGCTTTTCAAGGGAGGAATGAGGGTTTACTCTCCCTTCAAGACTTTAGGTCTCGGGTATTTCCACCTGATCACTCCCCCGTAGGGGCTGGCAGCCTGGGGTGCTGTGAGGGTTCAGGGTGCCCCTGGCCATGTGGGGAAGGGCCCCCCACCCTGGCTGATGGCCTCACTTGCCAGCTGTTCATTCAAACACCTCGAGCTCTGCATGCCTGGGTCTCATTTGGGGCTGGACTCCACAGGCTCACTCTCTCCCTGACACCCCAGGCCAGCCTGGCCCTTCAGCCCTTGGGGAAGGTGGATCCTGATGGGCCCCTGGGTGTGGGGCCATCACACAGAATGGGAATCCCACTCACCAGTGTGTGGCGTGGACCTCAGCTGGAGATCAGTTCTTTTTGTCCTGAGTGACTCTTTCTGACAGCGCCGGGTGTTTCCTTCCCCTTTTCCTGTGGCTGGCCTCACTCTTGCTGGCCTTGCAGGAGGCTGGCCCTCATCTGGGGACCATGAAGGCACCATGGGCCCTTTCCATCACCCCAAACTCTCCCCACATAGTTACCCTATTGTGTAGTCACCCCCATGGGCCTCGGAGGTGGGTGGGCAGGGGCTGCTCTCTCTCCCTGGAATGTCCGTCACCCCTTTCTTGCACGCAGACATCTACATGAACCTTTGGCTTTGCTCAGATGCCTCCTGCGACCTCCACTAGACTGGCTGGGCATCTGGGGAGAGGGACAAGTCTTGTCTGCTGTGTGTCGTTGTGCCCCGCATGGGACCTCGGCCAGTGCTCCCATTTGCCCCTGCAGGGGGTGCTGTTGGGACTTGGGTGGCGGGACAGAGGAGCCAGGCTGGGGGTGTCTTCTGGGGGTGGCAGCCCTGTCTTGATCTTCCTGTCTTTCTGCCCCAGCTGAGGGCTTGCTCAGAGACTGGGCTCAGCAGACGATCAAGGAATAAATGGAAAGGTAAGAAGGGACACCTGCAGGAATGGGGGTGGGGAGGAAATGCAAACTTCCAGAAGCGGATGGCTTGGGACAGGCAGATCTGAAAACCCTCAGATATGCTGAGTATTGCTATGTTCCAGGAAGTCCCCTCTGACCCTAGGAGCACCGCTGCTTGGATTCACAGGCCAGTTTTGGAAGCGGCTGTTCTGGGGGCTCCTAAGGGCCTTGCTGGTTTGGTGGTGGCTGCAGGCATTTGAAACACTGGGCTTGGCTGGGCAGCCGGCATCCCCTGCCTTTCCTGAGACCCTGTGGTCTCCCTACTCTCCACCTCCAACCACCCCTTTCTCTGGGACCTCTGGCCAGGCCTAGGGACCCTGGATTCTTAACCACCTCCTTTCTCTTTGCTGTTTCCCCTCTGAGCCTTACCCTCCTATCAATTAGCAATTGAACCACCTGGAAAGTGTCCTGGGCACGGTGGACGCTCTACAGAAAGGGACAGGACAGCACCGAGTTGCTGTGGGTGTCCCAGCATCAGCCCAAGTCAGGATGCTTGGCTTTCAGCCCTGATGCGCATCACTTCACTGCGCAGGGATGCAGAGGGGCTGCGTACGTTGGTCTACGTGAGGAAGTGTCACTGGGGGCAGCCTGTCAGCTGCTCTGTGGGGTGGGCAGGTGAGGGGCTCCGTGCTGGTTGGACATGAAATGTGTTGGGTGCGTCTTAAATTCACAGTCAGGTCCCCGTGACAGGCATTCATGTCTGTGGCCAGTGGCCTGGATCACCCAAATGAGACCTATAGTTGAGAATATCATTTGCATTTGACTTTGGAATGTGTTGTGTGAGTGCATGTGTGTCTGTGTGTGGGAAGGAAAGGCTGCTTTGCTCTTTGGTCTATTTATTTAGACACCCACCGGAGTCAGCTTGTACTCACTGGACGTAGCCACCGGGAGAGGCGGGCAGAGCTCTTTCAGCATCAAGCAGCCCTCAGCCTGGGTGCATTCAGGCGGCGGGTCATTGGGAATGTCCAGGCCCACGCTCAGAGTTCTCGGGGGCTCCGACGCTGCCTCAGGGAGCCTGGCGCTGGGGCCTCCCAGGTACCGGCTTCATGGCCTTGGATGAGTTAGTTAGCTCTTTGAGCCTGTCTTCATCACACAATGGGAGGGGGAATAATACTTATTCTGATGGTTAGTAGGCTGATTATGTGAGATGGCTTATGTGAAATCCCTGGAATTACTCATTATTAATATAACTATTAATGCTCATTGCCTCCCATCTCTCTCCTCCCTCCTCATCTCCTGGAGAACTGTTCTGCCTCCCACCCCTCCGGCCAGGTGGCAGTCGGGGAATCCGGGAGGCGAAGCAAAGTGAGGAACCGTCTTTGGGCTCAGAGACAGGAAGACCCCGCTCCTTTCTACTGGAGCTTGAGGTTGGGCAGTGATGGCCATTGGCTCGCAAAGCAGCAGCAGGTGTGCAAGGCTGAGCAGCTCACAGCCCACCTGCTCAGGGAGGGGCGGGCTGTAGAGGGGAGGCGAGCATGAGGTCCTCTTGGAGCATGGGGGTAGGCCCTGTCTGCACTCTGTGTCCCTCCAGGAGAGGGGCCCTGCGTGGAGGGAAGGGCAGGCTTCAGGTGGCGCTGAACCTGCTGTTCCAACGACAGTGCCTGAGTCTCAGGGCCGCCGCCCAGCTGTGCGAACGCGGGCAGGTTTGCCTTCCGCAAGCCTCAGTGCTCACGTCTGCTCAGTGGCGTGACAGTGGTACTTGTCAGCATGGCCTGAAGGCCCACTGCCATGAATGTTCCAGGCACTTCAGTGCCTAGAACAGCCGTGCACACAGTAGGTACTCAGTATGAGTCGTTTAGCCCCTCCTAGCTGCATGCGTGGGGACAAAGTTCCCCGTCTGCACAGGACTGGACGGACATCAGGGCACAGCCAGCTCTCGCGCTGGAGGCCTCTCCGAACCCCAGGGCCCCCACTTCGCATGCAGTCAGTGCTCTGTGCTGCCCCAACCGCTTTCACTCCCCTGGCCATCCCCGAGGCTCATGGGGGTGAAGGCAGATGTCCGGGTCACCTGTGAGTTGCAGTGGAGCCTAGGTCAGAGCTCGGGCCCCTGCGCCCCCCCCCTCCCCGGTCATCCCAGTCCTCCAGGGTGGCCCTGTGGCCTGACTCGTGGGTGCTCCCTGGGGGCCCAGGGCCAGGCCAGCCCCTGGGCAGGCTGCTGAGCAAACCCCAGTCTCTCCAGCCTGGGCACAGAGCGGGGTTTGAGTCAGTGCTGGGCCACGCTCTCACTGATTCTATGATGAAGGGTGATTGTAGTGAACGGCATGAATCACGGGGAGGGGTGGCTTGAACCGGGGACTTGTCCAGCTGAATCTCGCTGAAGCATTCTGGGTGCCTCCATTCATTTCAAACAGCCTCTCTGAACAGCCGGGCAGCTAGGAACACTTGTTAGAGAAGCAGGGACGCCAAAAGGTGCAGTGCCCCACCCAGGGTCTCAGGTTAAGTCAGGGGAGGGGCTCGGGCTACGGTGCGCTGGTAAAAGGCTCTTCAAACGTAACAAAATGCATCACCAAACAAAGCCCGAACTGCAGTGCGTGGCAATTTCTGAGGTGTCAGCACTCCTCTTGCAGCCAGTTTCAAGCTCCCTGCCTGTTGTCACTGAATGCAGAGCTGACAGATACGCTCGCACAGGCCGCCACCAGCACAGCACTGTGCCGGGGTGACAGCTTCGCACTCTTGCCCGAACTTTACAGTCTATGAAACCCCTTCCCGTGCAGCGCCCCCCTGACCTCCATAAGACCCTTGCAGACTGGCAGTAGTTATGCCCGTTTGTCAGATGAGAAGACTGAGGCTAGGTGCCTGTGCTGGGAACGCTGGCCGAGCCTGGGCTTGTCGGCTGGGCCAGGGAAGGAGTGAGGAAAACCCTGCCTGGTTCAGCCCTCTAGTCACTTCAGTAGCAGGAGCAGGTCTTGGGCTCCAGGACACACTGGGTGGCTGCTGCTGAAGGTCAAGCTGCCTCAGCCAGCTGGTGCCCTTGGTGGTCATTGGTCTGATCCACCAGATTCACTAAGTGCTGCTGTCTGGTGGGCCTGGGCTAGGCACTGGGTGCCAAGAGCAAGGGGGCCTTGTCCCCCCAGGGGATACACAGTCCAGGTTGGGGAGACCCCGCAGAGCCCAGCACTGTCATGGTCAGTGCTGTCAGGAGCCATGGGGACCTGGAAGGGACCCTAACCCTGACTGGGGAGGCTCGGCAGCAGGCAGCTGGGGAGCGGGCAGAGTGAGGGGATGAGGGTGGGAGAGGATGGGGAGGCCGGAGCATGCAGGGGGCGGAGCCTAGTGGAGGCACAAGTCAGGCATTTCCTGCCTGTTTCTGCCGGGGCCTCTGGTTTTGCACTGGCTGGTCCCCAGGGCCTTCCCAGTGCTGACCTTCCAAAGCCCACGATTCTGAGCCTGCTCAGTCCCCACGAGTTTGCTATGGAGAATCTGGGCTGGTGGGAGGCAGATGCCAGCCTGGCCAGAGTCAGTCAAAGCCACATTTGAATTCCAGAGCTTGGCAAACTGACCTCCTGTTTGCCAGTCTTGAGTCCCTGGCTCCCAGGAGCCCAGCAGAGGCCGACAAGGTGTCTGTCCCCCGCCTCACCCCCGTGCCCTATCCTCCCCGCCCCCAGGGTTGGGGTCCTCATCTGGGGGCCCCATGGAAGCCCTAGCAGCCGTGTAAGAAGTTCACTTCCCTGAGGGCGCCGCGCTGGAGGGAGGTGCCCACACTCCAGCCCCAGCCGTGCAGGTATTCCCAGCCCAGGCGCCACCTTGTAAGTAAAGGACACTTCGAGAGGGCCCTAGCCCCTCCCACGTCCGATTGCCACCACGAAGCACCCGGAGCCAGAACCACCGGGCTGAGCTGTGTTCAGCTCCTTTACCTACAGGAACTGTGTGAGCCAGTGAGTGATAGCTGTTGTTTTCCTGAGTTTGGGGTGGTTGATTGGTTACACAGCAAGAGACAACCGGACAGATTCTTCAGGAACAGCCGGCAGATTCTCAAAGGTACCTGTGCTCCGAACACTGTAGACCCGCACTATTTACAACCTGCCTTCCCGTACACATTCATTCACCTTTCTTTTTCTGAAAGCCTGGAACACTGGTAGGGCAGGTCTTCTCTATTCTTATTTACAGATGAAGAAACTGAGGGCCAGAGAGGCCAAGTGATTTGGACAGGGCACACAGCATCAGGGCCTAGGAGCCCGATTGCAAGTCCGGTGCCTGCCCCAGCAACCAACTCCCTCCTCAGCTCATGGGAACCCAGGGCTCTGGCCAAGTGCAGAGTGAAGGGTGGGCGTTGGGGAGGCAATGGGAACGAGGCAGGGTGGAGCAGAGGTTCCTAGGAAAGGAGGTCAAGTCTAGGGTGAGAATGCTCTGGCTTTGTGTCTCCACCAGGTCCACGCTTTGCACGGAAGCCCTCAGGGAAGTTGGGGACAGACATGGGGACACGAGGGCAGGTGTGTTAGGCAGGGAGTTAGGGATGGGGAAGCAGGGCTCAGCCAAGGGAAAAAGACAGGTTCTAAGTCCTGGGAGCTTCTCTCTGCGAAGTGGCAGCTGGGCTGGCCCCCTGGGCTATGATCGCCCAGGAGGGCGGCAGGGCCTTGTGGTGAGTAAGCAGGAGGCGGAGGGTGCAGGGGCCCCCTCTTGGAGCAGGGGTGATTGCAGAGGAAGTGCACTTCGGGGTTCATCTGAGAGCTCTTCTGGAGAGCAGGTGAACACTCGGCCTGAGCAGCCGCTAAGGGAGTGCAGTGTGTGTGGGGGGCTCCAGGGCCTGGTGGGTGGTGTGTGCGTGTGCACGTGTGTTGTGTGTGTGTCCCTTGTCACCGATGACAGAGCGGCGGTTTTCTGTGTGCCCGGCGCCTCTCGGCTCGCAGCCGTGTTCAACACGCCAAGGGTAGCCCAGCTGGTACTTCGGGTTGTTCGCACAAACCGATCAGGTCCCCAGTGTAGCCGCCAGGCCAATCATGCAGTGGCCACGCCACGCCGTTGCCGGTGCTGTGAGAGACTGCTTCTGCTCTTCTGCACTGGCCCATGAAGCCCAGAGGACTCCGTGGATGGACATGCTTGGGACCAGAGAAGTGAGGTGACTTGTCCAGGTTGCTCAGCTGGCTCCCGGCTGCCTCTCCTCGAGGTGAACCACGCCGATGGAGAAGTGAGTAATTTTGTTCACCAGGTGCACACACCATGCTGAGTGTGCACGTGTGTGCCCCACAGTGGGTAGCCCATCCCTGAGGGGCATCTCTTCTCCAGGGGGCTGCCTGCTGTCGGGGACAGAGATTTCCGTACAGGTCTCGTGGGGTTGTGTAGTTCCCCCTTTGCTGCTGGCACTTTCTCCGAGCCAAGCCTGGGGCTGAGCAGAGGTTCCCAATGAGCAGAGGTTCCCAATGACTTAGCCGTGTGCAGTGTCTGGTCCCCGTTGTGCATACTCAGCCCTTCCCACCATCCCCAGAGGCTTATGGGTAACTGGGGCAGGTGTCGCTCAGAGGCATGTGTTCTCCCCACGTGACAGACGGGGAAGGGAGGCTCGGATAGTCCAGGGGACTTGCTCAAGGGCTGTTTACCAGCTACACTGCATCCCCCTGGGCTGGAATTCGGCTGGGGACAGAGTGGGGGCAGAATACGGCGGCCACCAAACTTCAAAACCTCAAGGCGGGGAAAAGAAGGGAGTTCAGCTTCTTTTCCCCATATGACGCAGCAGTAGAGACTAAAAGGAGATTAGAGGGGAAAATATTCGAGATCCCCCCTTGTTAATTTTAATCTAATTAGGTCACAACATTCCTCAGTAAACAGCAGCCTGCCTTTAATAAGCCAGGCCCGTCCCGACCCTGCGGTTGTGTTCCTAATCAGCCGGTGTATCAGGGAAGGCGCTGCTAATTGTTGCGGGGCCTCGTCCCATCCTGTGCCAGGTAAGGGATGGCAGCGAGAGACCATTATAATCAGAGCCAATTAGTAATGATTACAGATCCCAGCTAGAAGTTGTTTTCAGTTAAATATTCCCAGAGAGGTGCTCAGAGTCTCCAGGGCACTGTGGGTGCAGAGCCATGGGGGAGGGGCTTGAGAGGCCCGGCAACCTCTCCTATCCCCCCTGCCCCCGTGACTTTCATCCCCTGACCTTCCAGCGAGGAAAGGAGATGCAGAGAACTGGTGGCTCAGGGACAGGCCTGGGTGGCCCCTGGGGCACAGTGAAGGATGTCCGGGTCACCTAGCCCCCGTGGGCAGCACTTTCCCCACAAGTAGCCGAGGTTGCGGTCCCTATGCCATAGGGTCGCCTGCAGGGGGCCCTCAGCAAATGCCAGTTATTAAAGGGCTCAGGACCCTGCAGCCTGGGAACTCCTGGGTCATTCAAGGAACCGCAGGTGGCTTAGGCAATAGGGAATATTGGCTGCTTGAATCATTGTGGCGTTGAATGAGATTAAAGGCATTGCCCAGGAGCCCCCCTTTGGCCAACAAAACTGGGGCTGCGACTCTCCACCCCCACTTTCACAGCCCCAGCATGCATGCCTCCTTTCTTTTAGCTTCTCGCAAGCCAAGCGCTTGGGCAAACTCTCGCTCTTTCTGCCTCCTGTGAACCAGGATCTAACCGACCAACATTTTCCCACCTTCAGATCTGTGCCCCGTGCACCACACACCATCAGATCAGGTGATGCACTTACTCAACCACCTGTGACGGGTCCCCACTGTCCAAAACCAAGTTCAAGGCTTCAGCATGGCTCAAGGTCCTGTCCCTCTGAGCCCTTCCTCCCCTTAGGCTTCCTGATCCCCAAAACCATCCCAGCAGGGGCCCTTCCTTGAGTGGCTGGGGTGGTGTTCTTTGAGCTCTCTGTGCCTTGGCTCCTGTTATCAGGAGTCATTTTTCATCTCCAGATACTAAAATTCCCACCCATGCTACCAAGGGAGAGTTCAGTAGCCACTTCCCTCATGAAGCCTTCCCAGATTTTTCTCAGCTGACATGAACTCTTCCTGTTTTGTTTATGTATCCAAACCCTTCTTTCATTTTGCCTTGTATTATTAGAAGTAAGCTGTTTGTATGTTTTCTCTCTCCCGTGGCTATAATCCTCGAGGGCACAGACAGTGTCTGGCTATTTCTATATCTCCCCTTAGTATCCAACACAAGGCTTTTACACATAATAGGAATTTAACAAAGATTTAGTAAGTAAAGGAGTGAATTAATGGGAAGCTTCCACTCACTGACTGCATTAAGACCCCGACATAAATGCTTCTAGGAAGCTGAACTGCCCCTGTCCAGGTCCAAGCCTTTAAGCCTGTCCCTATCACTGAATGCTGTGGGTTGTTGAAGATTAGACAGAGTGCTGGCTGGGTGGCTCAGTAGGTTGGAGAGTCGTTCTGTACACCAAAAGGTTGGGGGTTTGATCCCTGGCCAGGCGTGTATGGGAGGCAATCGATGTTTCTCTCTCACATCGATATTTCTTTCTCCCTCTCTCTCCCCTTCTTCCTCTCTCTCTAAAATTAAAAAAAAAAAAAAAAAAAAAGATGGGACAGAATTTGCCCAGAGGACCCTGGAATGCTGGCCTCCTGTGGAAACGAGCCTTTCCAAAGCCTCATGAGGCTACTGAGTGCTTGAAGCGAGGCCAGTGTGACTGAGGAGCTGTATTTTTAGTTTTGTTTAGTTTTAATTAGTTCAGAGTTAAAATCAAATAGCCACCTGCCGGTGGCCGCCCTCCTGCACAGCACAGCTCTGGACACTCTGCTCGGCGTCCTCGGAGACCCCATGGCCCCGGGGTGGCACCAAGGGCCTGGGATCAAAGCCGATTTGATGTAGAGTCTGGTCGAAAGGTATTCCGGAGACTCACACGAGTTCAGTCGAGACACGGGATCTAGTTTTAAGGTATTCTTGTATTTTTCAGTGCTGATGTTTCAGTGCTAATTAACCAATCAGGCATGGTGCTGATTGGTTAATTAACCAGGGAAACGCCACTCCCTGACCACATGGGGAACTAGGGGTGCCAGTCCACTCAATCCACACTGCCCGCTGTGTGGATCCCGCTCAGCCTGTCCTGCATCCTGGGGCATTTTCATACCAGGCCCTGAGTGGCAGAGGGTGCGTAGCCCCTGGTTCCGGGCTCCTCCAACGAACAGCTGCTCTGCTCTCCTCCTGCCTGAACTCCCTAAACTCCCCTACCCATCTGCCCTTGGCAACTCTTCGGGGTGGCCGGGTGTTGTCTGGCTTCTGCCTGCCTTCACCTGCCCTTCCTGTTGTTAGTTTAACCCCAGTCCACACCGTGACTCCCTGAAGCAGGCCCACGCCCGGGGTTGGGGGATCAGGGGCAGCAGACTTCCACGCAGGCTCTGTGAGTGCATCGAGTGGCCGAGGCCAGCAACAGTGAGTGGGGACGGGGGCCACACACGTCTCACTGACCGGAGCAGCCACTACGCAATTGTCGCCAAGCCTGCAACTGGGCCTGATGTTGCCAGATCTTTGCAAGAGAAGCCAGATACCTGAATTTTTAATACAGAGGCCTCCAGAATCTTAAATGTAGGCAACAAATTAAAAAACCTCTTAAGATACTCATGTACAACCCATGACCCATGGGCTGCATGCGGCCCAGGATGGCTATGAATGCAGCCCAACACAAAATCATACATTTACTTAAAACCTTTTATTTTGCTTATCAGTTTTCATTAGTGTTTGTGTATTTAGTGTGTGGCCCAAGACAACTCTTCTTCCAGTGTGGCCCAGAGACACCAAAATATTGGACACCTCTGCCTGGGAGCTAACGGGGCACATCTGGGTGCCTGATCTGGCCTGTCACTTGCCCGCTGTCACTGTGAGCCTGAGTTCAGTGATTCCTCTGGTCTCTGCCCTCTGTGGGGGCTGCTCACCCTTTGGCGGCCCCCATGCTGCCTAGCAGACACACACCTGGTTGGGTCAGCACCTCTGTTAGGGAAGGACAGAGCTCCAGACCCCTCAGGTGGGCCAGGCTTGCTGGCCTGTCCCGGGAGCGCCTCCCCTGCCCACTGTCCTGGGAAGACGAGGTGGGACAGCTGCCCCCTCCAGGGGAGGTCAGAGAAGCAGGCCCTCAGGTGGGCCACCTTGGAGGGAGGACATTCCCCTGAGCACTGGCTCACACCCGGCTGCGCACCCGCTCCGGAGAGCCATCTCCTGCTACGGATTTTTAGGACCAGTGGCAGCAGAATTATTCTCCTTTTTTAAACTTTTGGTGCCGTGTCTCTAGTCAATAAATACGTGGGAAAGAAAGGATTTGCGAGAAAACAGGATGCAGTCCAAAGGTAAATTGTGGGCTTAAAAGCCCCTGAGAGACGGGACCGACTTGGAAATGTTTCCTAGTTTGCAGCCGGTTTCTTCCCTCAGCTCAGCTTTTGGCGCTCAATTTGCATCTTGGAAAGGTAATCTTTAAAACTGATTCCCCTCGGTTGCATTTCGTCGGTGTAGAAACTAAACAGGCTGTTGTATTACGGTAATAACATCAACATTTCACCTACCTTTCCCTTAATTATTTTTCTGTCTTGCCAATGGAACCTGTTTAATCAGATTTATAGGTGGCGGGGAGGTGGGGTGAGCGGCTGTGCAGCTCAGATAATGGGCCGAGCAGATTTCCCCTCACCGGGTGTCACAGTATAAAAACATGAACTAAAAGCTTTGCAGCACTTAAGTAATAATAATGTCAACATTTCACCTGCCTCCCCCTTAATTATTTTTCTCTTTCACTCTTGCCACCTGAACCTGTTTAGATAAGATTGCCTCACAGATAAAAACTGAGGGCTCTTGTTCTCCGAGGCAGATAAGGGGCTGCTTTTCTGTGTGGAAAGGGAGCTGTGAGTGGCAGAGAGGTTTCCTCTCAGCTATACCTGGGGAGGCATGGAGCCTGGGATCTGGGGCAGACCAATGGCCATGGGGAAGCAGGATGGGTGACTGTGAAGGGAGACCGGGGCAGGTGGGCACCTGAAGCCGGACGCAGAGGAGGGCCCTCTCTGTACAGCTGCTCTCTCCCCCAGGAGCTCCCAGGCAGGGGGAGAGGATCTCACTGGCTGGGGTGGGGATGGAGGGTCCCTATCACATGAGCCATTAGGCGAGCCCTCAGAGGGGTAGAGAAAGCACCTGGGCTAGCCCCAGCTTCACTGCTGGTGCCCTGGGTGGCCTTGGGGAAGGAGCGAACCCTGCTGAACCACAGTTCCCTGAAAACAAAGGGGTTGCTCTACATCCGCTATTTTTATCCTTTGGGGAGCTTATCACACTGCTCCTTTGAGAGTGTGAAAGCTCTCCCCAGAAATGCATTCCGGCATCCAGAATTTTCCACCTTGGTGTCATCTGTAACCCTTGTCTTTCTCTCATAGATACTGTCACACCTGCACTGCTACCGTCATGGTCTGTGACCCCTCCCCTCTTGTCTGTGCTACCACAGGGGCCCTTATCTGGCTCCGGCCCTTGTTCTCTTTAGGTGTGTTCTCAGGCCATCAGCCAGGGTGATCCTTCTGGAAGATAAGTCAGATCATGTCACTCCTCTGTTTGGAATTCTTCAGTCACTCTGTTTTTTCACTTCAAGTAGGGATTTTGCCCCAAGATTCACAGCTAACTCCTTTCCCAAACTCTTCAAGTTTTTGTTTAAAAGCCACATTCTACAGAGAGATGAACAGAGCTACAACAGGGAAAAAATTGAATTAACAAAATAAAATATCTTCCTACAAAGACAACTCCAGGCCCAGATGGCTTCACTGATAGTTCTACCAGATATTTAAAGAAGAAACAATATCAACTCTTCACAAGATCTTCCAGAAAGAACAGGAGGAAGGAACGCTTGCTAACCCATCCCACAAGATTAGCATCACCTCAATAATACAGCCAGACAAAGACATCGCAAGAGAACTCCAGATCATTGTCCATCGTGAATGTGGATGAAACCCCCAACCCAAGTTTAGCCAACTGAATCTAGCAACACATAAAAAAAGATTATACACCATGACCAAATGGGATTTCCCCTAGGAATTCAGAGTTGGTTTGACCTTTGAGAATCAATTAATATAATATACCATGTCACATAGAGAACAAAAACCACACAATCATCTCGATAGATACAGTAAGAGCATTTCACAAAATTCAGTGCCATTCATGGTAAAGCCTCTCAGCAAAGAAGAGACAGATGGGAATTGCCTCAACCTGCCACAGGGTGCCCATAAAACACTCACAGCTAACGTTGTACTTTGTGGGCAAAGACCGAGCGCCCCCCCCTGGGACTGGGAGTGAAGCCAGCCGTCTGCTCTCGCCGCTTTCATCCAGCTCTGCACTGGAAGCTCCAGCCAGGGCTCTCCAACCTTTCAGTGTCTCTGGGCCCATTGGAAGAAGAATTGTCTTGGCCATACATTAAATACCCAAACGCTAACGAGTATTGATGAGCCAAAAAAAAAGTAAACAAATAAAGGTTTTAAGTAAATGTACGATTTTGTGTTGGGCCGCCATTCATAACCATCCTGGGCCATGGGCGGGGCAGCCCCGTTCAGACAGTCCTGTAAGGAAATAAAATGTGCTCGAATGGGAAAGAAGACTATCACTGTTCTTACGTATGTGATCCTATGTGCATAAGATCTTAAGGAATTCATCAAACAAAATTAAAATCTAAAAAATGAGTTCAACAAGGTTAAGACTCTAAGATCCGTATACGAAAATCACTTGCATTTCTATATTTAGCAAGGAACAATCTGAAAATGAAATTAAGAAAAAATTTCGTTCACAATAGCATCAAAAAGAATAAAATACTCAGGAATAAATTTAACAAAAGCAGTACAAGACATACGCTAAAAACTAAAAAGTGTTGCTGGGAAAAATTAAGGACCTAAATAAACAGAGAGACAGCCTGTATTCATGGGTTGGGAGACTCAGCCTTGTGGAGGCGGCAAGTCACTTCAAATTGGGCTTTAACTGTAACACAATTCCCGTAAAAAAATTCCAGCAGCCATTTTGCAGAAATTAAGGTGATCCTAAAATTCACATGGAATTATATATAGGAGACCCGCAAACTGCTGAAGCCATTTTGAAAAAGACCGAAATTTGAGGACTTCCTTTTCTTGAATTCGAAGTTTACCATAAAGTGATAATATTTAAGACAGTGTAGTACTGGCCAAACAACAGGAGTATAGATCAGCACATGGTAATTGTGAGTCCAGATAAGAACGCTTAAATTTTCGATCAGTTGTGGTTGGAAAAGGCGTGCAGGTAATTCAGTAGGGAGAAGGATGATGTTTTCCGACAGAGGATGCTGGGACAACTGGAGAGCTGTATGCAAAAATGATGGATTTAGTTTCCTGCCTCATGTCCTGCCCCAAAATTAACTTAACAGGACTTATACTATAGGCTCCATATAATAGCTACTACCATAGAACTTGTGGAAGAAAATACAGGAGTCAATCTCTGCGACCTCGGATTAGATCGAGTTCTTGGATACAATGTCAAAAGCACAATCCATAAAAGAGAAAATATACTAACCTGGACTTGATTAAAATGACCATCTTTTGTGCTTCAAAAGATAGCAGTAAGGAGATAAAGAGACACACCACAAACTGAGAAAAATATTTGCAAATTAAATATCTCATAAAGAACTTGTGTCCAGAATATACGAAGAGCTCTCACAACACAATAAGACAAATGATCCTTTTTAAAAAATGGGCAAAAGATTTGAATAGACATTTTACCAGGGAAATAGAAAGTGGATAATTATCACATCAAAGGATGCTCGATATCATTAGTCATTAGGGCAATGCAAATTAAATCCATCATCGGATGTCACTTCAAACCCATTAGAATAGCCGGAATAGACAAGGCAAACTACCCCAAGTATTGATGAGATTGTGGAGACCCGAAACCCTCATTTACCGCGGGAATGCGATAAAACGGAACAGCTGCTGTGGAAAGTACAACGATTTGGCACTTTCTCAAAAAGCTAAGCCTGAACTCCCCACACGACCTAGCTATTCCACTCCTAGAAACTTACCCATGAAAAACGAAGACGAGACACACCCACGCACTTGTGTATGAGTGCTCGCAGCAGTGCTATCCATCACAGCCCCACACCAGAAGCCACCCAGATGCCCACCAAATGACGGAAGGTTGAACGGAGTGCGGTCTAGCCACACGCCGGATGCCACTGAGCGATGACAACGAATGCACTACCGAGACGTGGCACAAACAACATCGGTGAATCTCATCGGTGAACACTCTGCTAAGCAAAAGGAGCCGGACACAAAAGGCCGCATATGGTGTGATCCTACTCATGGAAATGTCCAGAAGAGGCAAATCCGCAGAGATGGAAAGCAGGCCAGTGGCTGCCTGGGACGGGGTGGAAGTGGAAATTGACAAGGGATTTGTCAGGGTGATGGAAACAGCCTCACGCTGGATCGTGGTGATGGCTGCCCAACTCTGTAAATTCACTAACAACTGCTGAGCTGTGCACTTAAAATGCGTGAATTTAGGGGTGTGTCCATTATGTCTCAATCAAGCTGTAAAAAAATAAAGGGAAAGATAACCAGGCTGCCTGCTCATCCCTCCAGGAAACGCCGTCCCCTGGGCCCTTGTTTGGGCGGCACCCACCACCTTCTAATAAATAACATTTCCGTCCTGTGTTTATTGTTACTGTTCCAGGATCGAAGTTCCGTGAAGGCAAGAGAGTCTGATCTGTTTTGATCGCCAATGAGTATGCCCAGTGTCTAGTGCCTGGTAGGTATACAAGGAGGGACTCCCCCCGAAAACTGGAATTCATTTATAAAAAATTGTGTACTTATTCTTACATGTTTAAACTTCAGTCACCTTCAAAGTACTCTCCATTTGATGCAATGTGCCCATCGTGACTTTTTTCCATGGCTCAGAGCAGTTTAACTCATCAATTTTGATGCCTTTTAGTTCTGCCATTTTTTTGTTTCACCTCTTCCACATCAGTGAAACGTTTGCCTTTGAGGACTTTTTTCATCCAGGGAAACAAAAATGTTGCTAGGGGTGAGATCGGGAGACTAGGGAGGGTGGGGCAGGGGGTCAGGCCGTTTTTGGTCCCAAACTGCTGAACACTCAGCACGGTGTAGGCAGGTGGACTCATCAATCACCCATCATGAAATGGGCAAACACACTAAAAGACAAAAACTCACTGAAGCCAAATGCAGCCTCTCACAACAACGCCAGCTGACACACTGATGCAGATGGATTCCTAGAACACTCATCTAGCAGGGAAGCTTGTACTCCAAGGGGACCACCCTCCAGAAGATAATTCCAGGTTTCTGTGGGTTCCCCCCTCACATGTTGAAAAAATGGAATGAATGAAGAGCCCTTGATTGGCAGGCTCCCTTCAGCTCTAAAATTCTCTAATCAAGGTTAGGTCTGGGGAGTCTTTCCAAGGTTAGGTTTTGGTCATTAGCAGAATGGTTGCTCAGGCCAAGTTGATATTTGGGTCTGGGACTGGGGAGATGGGGGAGTCCCAGGGGACTCGTACTCAGAGCCCAACTTCCTCTGTTCCGAGGAATCAGAGACGACAGGTTTCCCCTTCCTATGCATCCTGCAGCCTCTGGCTTATTTTCTTTCCTTTCTGACCTCAGTTGACCCATCTGTAAAGTGAGTTCTTTCCAGCATCCTACGGACTGTGTGTGAGTCTCTCACTGTATAGATAGAGGGGAAGCAGGTGGCAGGTGGGAGGGAATGGTGTGTTCCAGGGAAGAGCAGTGCTGGCTTTTGGGTGATGGTGCCTCTTTGGCCACCAGGCTGCCCCTGCCCCTGATACCCCCCCACTCCGTTCTTGCCCTCCACCACTGAGGCTGCCCTGCTCTTCCTGGCCCTGCGTGATTTCTCAGCTGCTAACACCTTTCTTGACATATTTACATATGGGAAGTTCTTCCTTTCTATAAACATTTACTAACACCTTGATAGATTTGTGAAAACGCAACATTCTTTTGGAAGCCAGCCTTTCTGGGCCATGGGGCTCAGCTATTTATTTTTGGATGCTGGAGGCAGCTATGTGGGCTTCTGAGTGCCGATGAGCTTCCCACTTAGGACAGCCTTGTCCAAATGGACAGGATGATTTGGAGGCCCAGAGTGATGGGGAGAAGAGCAATGGGCAGCCCTCTGACAACAGGACCTAATGGGATGGAAAATGGATGCTGTGCGTCTCAGGGCCCTGGCTCCCCTGGTGTGTCTGGGGAATGGGCTGCCAGGAAGGGTTTTCCAAAGCCTGTGGTTCATTGCACAGGCCACCTCTGTGACTGTGGGGTCCCTGGGACAGGGTTCGGCCCAGACAGGGCTCCCAGAGGCCCCTGGGGGCTGTAGAGAGACTGGCGCTGCCTCCGCATCTTAAGGGAGGACTCGGACAGCAGTGGGTCTGAGCAGAGCCCTGGATGAAGGGAGGGGCCCGACGGGGCTGAAAGGGCAGGGGATTTGGGGCCACAAAGAACTGAGTTCAGATTCTAACTCTTTTTCTCTCTTGATGTGTGACCTTGGGCAAGGTCACAGGTGTCTTCATGTACCACCTTTCTTGTGTAGGAAAGGAGACATGGGGTCTGCCTGGCACGTGTGCGGGTCACCCAGGCGGCAGGCCAAGGTTCCTGAAGTGCCCCCCCCCCCACAACTGCATCTGCAATACAAGTCCCATCCCTACACGGCAACAAAACAGCAGTGCTCTGGCCCGCCCCCTCCTGAGGAGGCCATGCGCCGTGTTGCTCTACAGGGAGCGGGAGCCTAGGTCATGGCACCCGCAGGTGGGCGCTGCCCACTCTGCCACGGCGCTGTCCTCTGCTGGCGAGCACAGTGGGCGTCTCCCGGAGGTCCAGCCTCCACTCCCTCTGCGGGGCCTCTGTCTCCGGGACTGTCCTTGATCTTAACCTCTGTGAGTCTGCCTTGGGTTTTGTGACTTCAGCTTTCAACTCCCTCCTAAAGTGACACCCCTCCCTGCCCCGCTGGCTGCTGAGGAAAGGCTTCCATTTAGTAGCATTTTCCTTTCTCATTTCATGCTGTAATGGAGATTCATGGCTAGTTTTAAATCCATAATTTGCCATGAAACTCTGGTCTCGGGCCCGGGCTGAGGTCAGAGGAGGAAGCCTCGTGCTATTTTTATCCTTAGAAATGTCCCGTTCCAGCTAGGCCTCTGGGGCTTCCCCAGGGCTTGTCGCAGCCTGCCAGCCAGTGTCCTGGGTGTGGCGTGCACCACATCCAGGGGCTGGGGCCAGGAGAGGGACCGCTCACCCCGGTGGGACTGGCCGGCCCTGGCCTTCCCTAGAAGGGGCTGTGACTCTTCCATCTGCTTCATTTCTCATTAGGGGGAATTGATAGAGCTGAGGGGCCTCGTGCTGGCGATCTCATGCTCCACCAACTCCAGTCTCTTTGGGCCTGACAAGGTGGGAGGGCCAATGCTTTAGTTCAGTCACCAAGATTGTCCATTTCCTATCAGCGACTGCTTCTCTTGACTGAGTGTTCTTGTGTCTCCCCACCACGGGCACTGGGTGTGGGTGTGTGTGCACACCAGCACTTTGACCTTGAGGTGAGACATGTATGAATAAGACTGATGCATAAATGGGGAGCCTTGTAAGGGCCGGTAGCAGCTGGGGTCCTGGCTGAGGACCCACACAGGTGGGCCCTTGTCTGTGGTTTGCAGCTGTGGAGGGTGTTGGAAGCCACGTTTAGCCAGAGATGGTAGAGTGGGTGCAGCCTCTTCAGGGCAGCTGCCTTGTGAGAGTTACAGAAAGGGACTGGAATTGCCCAGGCTCCTGGGAACTGCTGGTTCTACGTCCGATGGCTGGCACCAGAGGGTCAAAGCCCTGACTTGTGCAAATGTCCATGGCTCGAGCTTACTTTCCCCTTTGCTGAGCCACCTCTCCCAGGTCAGGCTTGATTAACACAGAGATGGACATACCCTTGGTCTCAGGAGCAAGGCGACAAGGACTTGGAATAATGACCCTCCTGCCCAACCTCAAACCGGAAATGGGTGAGGGAGAACCACAGTCAGGCTGTGGAGTTCGATCTCCAGCTGATTTTACAAGGGAGACGGGGGTCCCAAGAGGTCAAGTATCTTAGCTTCTGTGTCACCGGCCGGCTGGTGGCGGGACTGGAGCTGGATGGCACAGCTCCCCACCCCCAGGTTTGGGCCTCTGTCCTGAAGAAGCACAGGGCCTGGGGTGGGGTGGATCACGCTTCAGTGCTGCAGGGCTGCCTCATTCAGTGATGGGGAGAACTCGGGGGGTCAGTACACTGAGAACGGGGTGGCGGTGGGGTCCAGGAGCAGGTGGCTGAGCACCTTGTGATGCACAGAGCCTGCTGTGTGCTCGTGTTGAAAGCAAGAGCTGCTGGAGGAGGCAGAGGGGGCAGGCCCTGGGGGGATGTTTGAGATACTGCTTCAGCTTTAAGTGGGGAGCACTGCCCCGAAGGCAGTGCTGGGCATCGGGCCCCTCCTGCAAGGCCACCTGGTTAGGCCAGTTAGCTCTCCTCTCGTTGCCCGCGTCTGTTGCAGCTGACCAGGGCAACACCAGGTAGGTTGACAGAGAGGGTATTTGTCCTTGCGTCAGGCTGCACCCCCTGCCACCTACATTCCATCTGAGAGGGAACATGCTGAGTTTGCCTTCGACCCTCATGGAGCCCCAGCCTCTCTGGAGGTCCCTCAGCACCTGCCTCCCGCCTCATCTCCCACTGTGATAGATGGGCCCCAAGCTAGGGGAGTGGGCTCTCTTGCAGCCCAACTGAGGCTCAGGTGCAGAACAGGGTGAAGGGAGTGGGGACAGGCAGAGGGGCTGTTCCTTCCACAACAGCATGGTGGTTGGAGGGACAGGAAGACTCGGGGTGGGGGGTGATCTCAGTGTGCGAGGGCCCGCAGGGATTCAGCTCCAAAGTCAGCACCCTGCACCCAGGGGCTGCAGAGTGCTCCGCTCTCACCCTCCATCTCACACCCCTGCCCTCCATCAACAACTGCTCTGGGCAGCCTGTCAGGGGGGCACAACCCTGAACCTACAGTGTGGACCTTGGAGGCCAGGTCCCCTACCCTCAGGGACCTTATGCTGTAATTTTGGAGCAAGACTGTTGGTCAGCTTAAGGTCCCTCAGTGAGTCCAAGCCACACTCCCCTAGCAGCTGGTCCCAGCAGCTAAGCACGGACTTAAATGGGGAGGGCCAAGAGGGGTGCGCAGTGGCCACGGTGAGGGGAGGAGGGGAATCAGCTTCTGGACCAGAAGGCCCTGAGGTGGCTGGGGCCTCCCATAAGGGCAGGGTAGCAGAAGGGAGTGGGGAGGAGCAGGCAGCGGGGGTAGCAGTGGTGGAGTGAGAAGCTCAGGCCCGGCTCCCATCTGGGACTTCAGGAGATAAGGAGGCTTTGTTTGTTCCCATCTCCCATCTCCGACTTGTTTGCTGCCCTATTTGGGGGTGATCGCAGGGTAATGAATGTGGCAGGAACCAGGCACACAGCACAAATGAGATACGGTACCCAAGACCAGGCCGAGGCCCAGCAAAACAAGCCTAATGAGGAGATAAGGAAATCAATTCCGCGTGTCTTCCCCTTGCTGGAGCGAGCGGGAGGGGCTGCGGGAAGTCTGTCTTCCTGCCTGTGCGCTGGGTGGATAGCTTTCCTGATGCCCTGAGGAGGAGGGCTTGCTCGTGGTGTCCCCTAACACTGCATGGCCAGAGTGACAGCAGCCACAGGTACAGTGCTGACTGTCGGTGGTGACAGACCTGCTGCGTGAGTGCTTTGCAGGTATTCTTTCATTACCTGCTCTCTGTAACCCTGAGAGGACCGGGTTATCTCAACTGTTCCCCCCTTTTACACATGAGGAAACTGAGGCACAGAGTGGTCGAATGACTGGCCCAAGGTCGCACCAATGAGAAGCTGACACAGCCAGGCTTCCAGGCAGGCAGTCTGGCTTCCAGAGTCTGGGCTCTAAACTGGGAAGGCAGGTCCCCCGTCTGAACACAGCATACAACCACAACACGACTCTCACGTGCACCCGCGGCTCCCTGTGGTGAGGTGTGGTGGAGCCAGCCCGTCGTGTGCCCCAAACCCTCATACTACACTGATCAGGGGAACATTTACTGAGCACCAGGCAGGTGCTCACAGGGTGCTCCCCCGAGGGACCTGGTGGGGAAGCTAGATGTGGGAGAGTTACTTCGAATGTAATTGGGTTGAGTGTTGTAGTGGAGGTTCGAACAGAAGCCTAAGGGGGCACAAAGGAGGACAGTCAGGCCAAGTGGGTTCCAGGGAGGGCTTCCTGGAGGAGGTGATGTCTAAGATGAATCCTGACAGGTGAGCAAGTGTTGGACGAGGGAAGAAGGGTGGGAATGGCATTCTAGGCAGAGCCACACCGTGACAAGGGCACGAAAGTGTGGGGAGTGGATGGGACTTTGGGCTGGCAGCCGTTCTCAGAGCAAGGCAGGCTGAGCTGAGGCTGGAGAGAGGGCAGAGAGCCGGCCTCCGAGGGGGCCTGGGCTTCATTCTAGGCAGGCACTTTCTCCGCCCTGAAGAACCACTCAGACAGTCCCCCACTGACAGGGTGACTACCGAAGGTTTCTTGCCATCATCTCAGGGAAGAACGGTTTTAGAAGCCAGGGCTCTTGGGTTCTGGATCAGCTCTGCCTTTGCTTGCTGCATGGCCTGAGTCGTTCACTGCTGCTCCCTGGACCCACCTCTCCCGAGGTGAGAGGTCGGCAGTGGGGGGTGCACTCAGGAGCGTCTCTGCCTGCAGTTCCCCTGCTGGTGGAGTTGCAGAGGGCGCTCGTGCGTTTAAAAAAGGCACAAGGTAAGGACATGCTGGGACCTTATCTGTTTTCCCCTCTCAGTATTCTGGGCCTGACGTCGGTTTAAAGACGCTCTCTTTAGTTCAGCTGACTTGGTCACCATGTTAAATAATTCATGTTGGTTTAGGAAGCTTTGTTTCTGATGGGAGCTACAAGGCAGCAGAATTAACATTAGAAGGGGCCAGGAAGAAGAGAGGAGGGGGAGGAAGACTCGGAAAACACCTTTTTAAATAATTAATCTGGCACCCACCACCCTTCCCTGCCTACTCCCAGTCCCCTCACCCTGCTCTCCCCTCTCTTTCTCATAGTGTTTATTCCAGCCGACACCCGACGCAACTGCGTAGTTTGCTTGTTTACTGTATGTTATTGGCGTCTGTTTCCCTGCTAGAACACGTGCGCTCTGCCAGGCAGGGGCTGGTTTTCTCTTCTGTTTACGGATGCATCTCAAGCACCTAGATCTGTGCTCGGCACATGATATGTGCTCAGTAAATATTTGTTGATCAAATCCTCCCCGCTCTGGTCCCTCAGCGCCTTGCTTCCCAAGTTTTCAGGCGCTTAGAAAGATGAAGTGCAATACCCTCCTCTCAGCCTTGGCCCTGGCACAGTTTAGGAATTTTCAACCCTGGGGTTCCTGCAGGTGGGAGAAGGGGCAGTCTGCATGCATGTGCATGCGTGCGTGTGTGTGGGCGTGTTAGTGTGACGGTCACAATTCTAGAAGGTTGGTATTTTTATTATCCCTACTTTATAGATTAAGAAGTAGAAACTTCATTCATTCACTCACTCGTTCACTCATTCATTAAAAACCCTCAAACCATATTGAGTGCTAAGTGCTGTTTATAGAGAATTGAAGTAGAGACTCAGTGCCAGCCCTAAGGACCTGCCCAAGGTCACACAGGGACTAAGCTGAAGGCAGGTATCCCCTCCCCAGCCAAGGCTCTCCCTCCTGTCCCCCAGCTCTGCACAGGCGCATGTTCAACTGTGCTGTGTCCCTGCAGACAAGGGATGGGGGAGGCTGGATACAGAGGAGGCCTGTAGGCCAAGGTGCTTGGCCCGTTTCCGAATGCCAGAGCTGGACAGGACTTGAGAGGCCCCATCTCCGTCCTCACTGGAAACGGTCACCTTCTCTGCCTCTGCCACCACATGAATCCTGGGTCCAGTGCAGGTTAGAGCATTTCCCTAAAATAGCTGCTGTGACATTTGGGTCCTTACTGTGGAAGCCATGCATTCTGGGAGCTGGACTGTTCTTAGAGGTCATCTTATGCACCACCACCTCCATTGAACAGATGAGGCCACTGGGAACCCCCAGGGGCTGGGTAACAGGGCCAAGGTCACACAGCTGGTTCCTGGCCAGGCCGGGACTGCTGTTCTTTCCGTGATACTGGGATTTTCAGATGTTCTGGAGGTGGAAAGACGCATGTCTCCAGCTGGCTTGAGTCAGAGCATGCTTCCTGGCTGGCTGGGTCACAGAGGGAAGGCAGCCCTTTGACCTGGACTGGCCCCCCAGGCTTTGCTTGGCTCAGCCTCCCAGGCACAGCCCCTGCCCTCTCTCTGCCCCTGCTCCTGTTCCCTAGCTCCCTCCCCGCACCATGTGCCTCCTGGGGGAGCAAATGCCCAGCTCAGCGCTGCTCCTTGCCTGATTGCATCTGAGAGCTGGAAACACAAGGCTAATTAATATGTCTGTGACTCTAGGCTTGGCTGCTGGGCCCAGGTCCCCGCACCCTCCCGGGAGCCCGGCAGGCTCTGTGATCTGGCCCCCCCACCCCTGGCTTCTCCAAGCGGTGCCGGCAGATGCATATTTTCACAATGCACATCTGTTGTCTATAGTCTCTCGTATTTGCCCTCCTCACTTGGTGTTTGACGGAAGACCCCTGGGGGTCTCCCTCTGTTCCAGCCAAAGTGTTTGCTTTGCAGTTTTGCCAGAATACCATCTGATTCTGCTCTCACATCTTCTGCAGGTTCTAATCAGGCTCTTACTTTATTTAATTAAAAATCGATCTCAGGCAAATACAGACTAAATTAGGAAGCTCTCTCATTCCTGGAACACAGGAAAGGCAGCCACTTCCCTCTACCCCCTTGGGGAACCGGCTGGGACATTTTCCCAGGCTGAGATGTCACAGTGGAACAGATGGGGTCTTGGCTGGGAAGCTGGCTGGGCAGGGTGGAAGCACCCCTCTGCCTTTGGCCAGAACAGCAGCTCTGCCTGCCTACCACCGGGCACAGGCCACGGCTGGCTTTCCGGAAGGCTGGATGAGCTTCTGCACGCAGCGCCTCCCTCCAGGGCAGCAGGTGGGGCTGTCCACCACAAAGGGCAGCCAGGCTGGTCCCTTGGGCCGAGCCCTGAAGGACCAGCCAAGGGCTGGGGACCTATAGGACCAGGTGAGGGGTGGGGGCCTAGGGTGGCCCTGAGGAGTTGGGGAAGCTCTTTCTTGCTGGGGGTTGGTGTATTTAGGAGGAACTGTTTTTGTGGAGTCTGTGTGAAAGGTCCCTGCTCAGGCCCCTTCCTGGCTCTCACGAAAGTTACCCAGGCCTTCCTGCTGGGCCCCCCTGGAAACTCTCCCTTCTGCCTCTTCAACATGCTCCATACTTGAATGAAACATCTTCCCTGCACAAACCCAGCTCTGTGCCCCAGAGGCAGTGCCAGGCCGTGCCACTGGAGAGGGAGGAGGGGCAGCGAATGCCATTGCGAATGGGCCCAAGACAAAGTCAGGTCTGTTTGGACCAGACCCGAGGCCCTGCTCCCAGAAGCCTGGCTCTCATCCGGCCAGACGAGGGAGATTCCGCCGGCATCTAGGAACAGGCAGGGGTAGGGGGGTGGGGGTGGTCAGGAAGAGAGCTCTGGCTGCAGATGCAAAATCTGGGGTCTGGTCTGAGTGTGATTAAGCTGTGTGACCTCGTGTAAGTGCCTTTGCCTCTCTCCGTCTTGACTCCCTTATCTGTGAAACATTTGGAGTAATCCGGACTTTGTTCCCTAACTTCGATGGAAGGAACGGAAACTGTGAATCCTTGGGCAGGACTGGGCGGAGCTCTGGCACCAGGACAACCACTTCAGGACCACACGCACCCCCATCTATTTTAGGGCCTGCGTGAAGCTCAGGTGGGTGACACCTAGCTCCTGCTCGCTTTAGCATTCTTTGGTCCCCTCCGGCAGGGAGCAAGGAAGAAGGAGGCAGATCCTCCTGAGGATGGCGCTAAATAACCTCTGAAGATGAAGATTCTGCAACTTTGCTCAGCAAATCTGTTCTGGTGTTTTGCAAGCCTCGAAAACCAGACAATATATTTGTCACTAAATCCACCTTTCTCTTCCCTCAAGCCCTGTACCTATCCCCACTTTCGTCCCCTTCTCTGGAGAGATGGAATGGCGGCTGGCCCTTCAGTGTCCCTGATGACTCTCCCGAAGGTCCACTTCCAGTGTATCCACCCCGCCAGCCGGGCTTGCTTTTCTCGTCCCCTTCCTTGCAGGCCCGAGGAGACGCAAAGGCCACAGGAGGCTCCGAGACCGGCACCAGCTCCTCCTGCCTGTCTCAGGAAGCTGGGCTCTGACGTGGTAAGTGGTCCTCCAGGGCCTGTCCGCTGCTGTGCTGGGTTAATCTGCCCGTGCGCTGGCCATGTAGATCTGAAGATAACCTGACACATGTGTAAATATTTCATCGCAGTGCGGCCCTGCGCCTTCTCTGCTAGGCGAGGGGGCAGCACCCCAGCTGCTGACTCTGCTGTTAAAGCTTCTCAGCAGCTGCGAGGAGGCGGGTGGGGCAGAACCCAGGAGCCCCTCTCTGGCTGCTGAGCTCCATCCCACAGGGGGCCTGGAGGACACACCCTAGGGAGGCAGGGAGGTGAGGCCAGCCCGACCCTTTGCTTCTCAGAGCCTTAGTTTCTCATCTGGGGCAGCAGTTCTGCCCCACAGGCTTGCATCAAAGCAGCTGAGGAAGAATAAGTGAAAGTGCTTTAGAGCTGCTGTCAAGAGCTGAAGACATGGAGATATTATTACTCGTGTGCAAGGCTCTGTTCCCAGGGGCCTGGCTCCTCCATGACCTCTTGCCGGGGGAAGGAGGCGATGGGGTGAGGCAACTGAGGAGGTAGTGAGCCCACTCCCTGTCTTCCAGCAGGTGTCCCCAGTGAGGGATGGGGTTCCCTGGTCAGGCAGGATGTCCTGGGGACACCAGGCTCCTGGGAAGCCGAGATGAAGAGAGACCAAGAGCAAAGTTATGAACTGAATTAAGTGCCTGACATGAGTTTTCCCAGACATGATGTTGTCAGTCCCAGGAGCAGGGAAGAGGGGATGGGACAGGGAACAGGGGCAGCAGTGGTCCCTACAGATGCTAAAGTCACAGGGACAGGCAAGCTGGGGACTCTGATAGGGGAACTGGTGAGATGGGGCTTGGTTAGCACCCTGAGGGAGGTCAGTCCAGAAAGAAGTGGCTCAAAGCAGTGTCACCGCCTCCATCTCTCCATCACCTAGCACACGGCCTGGCAGATTCCTCATGAAGAACAGGTTTTCTGAGGGAATAAATGAGCATCCAGGAGCCCCTATTTGCTCCCTGAGCTGGAATTGAACCACGGGGCGGACAAGGTCACAGGGAAGGTGGCCTTGGCCTTCCGATGTCCAGGGTAGAAACTTCCACTTTTCCCCTTTCGGTGGGGAGGGGGTTATGAACACAGTGGGGCCGGTGGCCGAGCCCTGTGAGGCAACGCCTGGGGCTTGGCCCACCGGAAGCCCCCTGCACTGGGCAGGAAGGCACCTTCTAGAATTGAGCCTGTGGTGTCCCCCCATGGCGTCCTTGCCCCACAGCGACAGTGCTTACCCAGGACGGTGAGGCGTGCGGGCCGGGACCGGATGGCGGCCTGGATGGCCTGGCACTCGTACACGGCGTCATCTTGCAGCTCTGCCCGCAGGATCTTCAGGTGGTGTTCTCCTGACAGGTGGTTCCCTACCACCAGGTACTGTGGGTAACCTGTGGGGACAGCAGGCAGATCAAGGGGGCTGGCCCAGGCATGGAGGTGACATTCTTGATCAACAGAACAGCAACGCACACCTGAGCAGGGGCTGGACCGTCTTAGCGGCTGGCAGAGCAGGCAGCTGCTTGGGGTCCCCAACTCGGCGTGAGGAGCCCAGCCATGCAAGTGTCCCTGGGGCGTTGGGGCAGAGTGTGGGTGGACAAGGGAGTTGTCGATTTTAAGTCCAGGGCTGTTGGGGAAGCTGTTGTTAGAGAGGGAGGGAGAGAATGGAGAGGGACATGCCAAGTGGGGGTGGGCACGCAGGCTTAAAGCGGAGCGCTGAGCACGGTGGTTTACCAAGTGGACGTGCATTTTGGTAAGGGCTCACACACACAGAGACAGTGAGAGCCGGGCTGGGATCTACACACAGACAGGAGAGGGGGCGGGAAGGGAGAGAGCAGGAATAAAACAGAAAAATATTTGCAAAAGGATTCAGAGTGACTTTGGGGAAAAGTTTTGCTTCAGGATGCACAGCCCCGGCCCCCCCTACCAGTGCCCAGGAAGCTCGGGTCCCTTTGAACCATCAGTAGCCCTTTTCTGCTCACTCCTCCGGCTCACCCCCAAACCCCGGGGTCTGATTAAGCACTTATAAGGACACTTAGGGATCTGGGGCCCCTTGTACCACTGGAGATGAATAATAGATAAATAAAGGCTTGCGCATGGTAAATCATTAATCAGCTTCCCTGCTGTTGTGTAGGGTTGAATATAAATGCCAACCCAAGTCATAGCTGACCACGTGGGGCAGCTCCTGTCTTTCCAGGGTCTTGGGTCCTCAGCCCCCTTACTTTCCCTCAGTAGGATCTGTTTCCACCCCCTCCCCTTGCCTGAGCTCTGCCCTTCCGCCACCTGTCCCTCAGAAGGTACCGCTTCCCTGTCCTGGTCCTTTTCTCTCCTCAGAGGCCTGTCCACCTTTGGGCAGTCTTAAACAGCTTGTCTTTCCAAGGGGCCTTCACCAGGACAGTGTGACTTCTCAGAAAGGTGCCACAGGAGGGGAGGATTAAGCACATTTGGTCTTTAAAAGGGGAGATCAGGGCTTAAGCAAGTGAGAGACACGAACAGAGACAGACAGGGACGTGCAAAGCTCTCTCTTTAAACATTTCAAAGTCTCTCTGCGTGGGTCAGATGTGTTTTTGTTCCTCCCGAGGACCGCATCAGCACTGATGGTGGAATCGCCACGGGGAAACACTTTAGAATGTTATTAACAAATCAAGGTGTCCAATAAGGGTTCGGGCTGCCGAGAGTGGTGGTGAGGTCTCTGTCACTGGCTGTATTCAAGTACAGGTGGTATGATCATCTCTCAGGGACTCTGCAGAGATTTCTACCGATTAAAATATTGGAGCTCTATGGCCCCTTCCACCTCCACAAGCTAAGGGTCTTTCAGAGGCAGGGCAGGGCTCCCTGGGGGGTGGGCAATGCAGGGCCCCCCACTCCTGGTCCCTGAAGGTAGCTGTCATTCTCTACTGGGTTTCCCAGTAGGTTTTGCAGATGCTCCTTATGCAGCAGAGCCCTTGAAGCTCATGTCTTCATGGCTGGCATGTCCCCAACATGCAGTCAGGTGGCCTGCCCTCCACAGCTGCTCAGACCAGGCCAGAGAGAGGCTCACAGGGAAGCCAGCAGGACACCGCCCACCCCTGGAGTACTGCCTCCACCTCCCCTCCTGCCGGCCCTGCCTGCCCTCTGCCAGGCCTGAGGAAGAAGCCCAGGTGAGTTAAACTGCTCTCCCCAGGGTGAGGGCTGGAAATGGGTTCTAGCCAGTGCTCTCCCTGGTGCTGCCCCACTCAGTGTAGCTGGCTGACTGCGCCACTCCTTTGGCCCAACCTCTGGATCCCACCGTCCTGTGATTAGTTCCCGCTCCCCCACAGCCCTCTTGGCTGGAACTGGTGTTTTTGTTTTCTCGCAAGCAAGCGATCAGCCACGATTTTGCTCTTAGGAGCTGCTGAAAACATCAGTGATGGGTTTGTTTCTATTTGCCTAATTAGGCGACAGAGCTGTGATCATATCCCAAGGACTGGCAGCATCTTCAGAAAACATCCAGAAGCGTAGATTCTGAGCAAGCTCTAGCTCCTTCCACAGCATCGTTACTCCTTCTTGTTATTCTCAGGGGAGGAAAAATCAGGGGGAGTCTGGGTTCTGCAGTCAGATTGCTTGGGTTCAAATAAATGTCAGCTGTCTCCCTTCCTATATGTGGTGTCTTGAGTCAGTCACTTTTATTTTGTGCTTCTGTCATCACTAACATGGGAACAAAACTAGGACCTCGCAGAGTCCTGGTGATGATTGGATGGCATAACCTGTGTAAGGTGCCTGGCACCTCGTGGGTGGTCTGTACATGTTGGTTTACGTGACAGTGTCCATGAGGCATGGCAACAAAGAGGTCCCATCTTTCTAAGTGAGAGCAGACCCGGTGTCTGGGCCTTTTGGGGGTTAGGGGCCAGGGTCCCAGGCACTGGGCTTTGGTGTATGTTTGAATCAGTTTCTTTCTCAGCTGTGACTTTGTTTACCTGTCACACAGAAGGGAAAACCCTTCTGTTTCTCCCTGTGGATCATTGTAGGTTTATGAGAGACTGTCTGAGCTTCTTAGAAGAAAAACGTCCTATCCATACGAGGGCCTATATTCATAAATCACCTCCTTTGACTGTTTTTTCCATCTGTGGTGACTAGAAAGACTGTGAGGTCTTTGTCTAGGGCACCATTGCTGGGGGACTGAATGCAGGCCGCAGCAGGTGGAAGTCCCACGAGACCGAGCCTCAGCTTCCCCGCAGGAAAATGGTGTGGTGTTAAGTGTTCTGCAAAACACTTGCTGAGCAGAATTGAGATCTGTTACTCTCACTTTCTGTGGGTTGTGTAAGTGTCTGTCACCATTGTCTTGATGCTATCTTGGGAACAGGTGATCAAATACAGAGGAAATGCCCTATCAGGACTTGGAGTTCGTCAGCTCTGCAGGGAGATGGCTGAACTTCTTTGAATAAATAAAGTCAAGGTGAGGGAGAAGCAGACGCCTGTTCGTCAGAGCCCAGCGCCCTTCAGCACTAGCAGGACCCTGTTCTGGAGCCCGAAAGCCATTCATGGAAACGAGCGCAGAGGCTCAGTGATCTCTCCAGCTAAGACCAGCGGGGATCCAGGGCCTCCCTTGATCACCAACTCAGCAAGACCACAGTTCCCGACCGAGGGCTGGAAACCATTGACTGGGGTCTCCGAGAGCCTCCTTAACTAGCAACAGCACGGGGCCAGGCTCTGAGGCATGCAGGGCATGAGCGATTCTAGTCTGGGAATGTGGCATCCTCCCCCCAGTTCCTCTAGGGCATGGGAGTCCAGAGGCCCGGAGCACGGCTGGTTCCCACCAGGCTTAAATGCTATGGCAGTTTCATATATTCTGGAGTTCTTGTTGTGTGTTTCCTCCACGCTCAGTTGGGCTGCAGCACCCGCATCCTATGATACCATTGGCCATCGCTATAATTTTTCAATATACATTTTTGGCAAGGCATAACTCACAGTTTAAAATATTAATTCCCCCACTGTCATGTTGTAGAGAGCGTTTTGATTTTTACTTTCCCATAGCTGTACACCACGAGAGAGGCAAAGCTGCTCCTCTGTCAAATACACATTTTTCTCCCCTACTCCGCCCTCAGCCAGTCCCTAATTGCAGGGAACACCCAGGTCTCTTGTCCTGAGTTTTATAGTTTATGCCAAGCCTAACAAACAGCCGCAGGCCTGGTGTCCTCAGGGGAGAGGAAGAATGCAGGATGGGGAGTGGCATGGAGGGTGGTTCCATGCTCTTTTCTCCCAGAGGAGGGGACAGAGTGGAAAGACAGGTCTATGGGCAGAAGGGCTGACGTGCACTTAACTGGTGCCTGGGCGTGACGCCAACCAGGGAGTGGAGGTGCCTGCCACCGACTGCTGCAGGAGTCCACCAGTGCCTCCCGGGTCAGTACCAGCCTGGGGGTGAGGGCTGGGCCAGGTTCGGATTTTATTTCAAACACTTTTTTTCTTTTCCTCCAGTTACACGGTGACCCCAGGTTTTTTTGTTTTTTGTTTTTGGTGAGTTTTTAATCTATTTGGCTCCATTTGATGGATGGGAACTCGGGAGAACCAGGTGGTGACGTAAGGGGGGAGAGCATTTTGGACGGAAAAACAAGAATACGTCATCTCTGGAAATCTGACTTGACAGGAAGAAAGTTTGATTTTAGGACAGATGGTCTGGGGCAGCATTGTGTCAGGTTTGGGAGGGATCATCGGAATCCAGGGGTTAGTGGTCGCTGAGTACTAGTTGTCTGAGGGGCCTTCAAATCCCCTGGACTCTGGACCCAGGGCTTGCCCAGCCTGACTCTGCCTCGGGGAGCCACACTGACCCCTGTAGGTGGGATTCCCCAGGGAGGGGGGGGAGGCCTGGGGGAGGCCTGGGGGTACTCACTTGAGAGGTCCCTGCCCACGCCCAGTGCTAAGCCATCTTTGATCCACAGGACGAAGCCATCATATTCTGGGATGGCACAAAGCAGCGTCACCGGCTGCCCCGACACCACGGCCTGGTCCTGCGGCTGCTGGCTGAAGGAGTACACTTGACCTGCGGGGGAGACAAGCACAGCAGTCTGTCACTGCAGGGAGCAGGGCCTGGGGGCTTCTCCTCAAGTGATGGCAGCGGAGCCCAGGTCCCCCCGGGGACGAGGTCCACTCCCACCCCAGGGCACCCCCTTCCTGCCTGGGGCCCAGCGGTGGCTCCCTCACTGCCCCCAGCTGGACCCCTGCATTCAGGACCTGGACCCACTGCAGCCTCCTCACTCCCTGACCTACCTACACTCAGGCTGAGGCCAGACGCCCTCCCCCAAACGGGTCACACCCACCGCTCGCTGCCATTGGGACATGCTTTTCTCTTTCTTTTTTAAATTCTCATTTGAGGACAGGATCACTGATTCTTAGAGAGAGGGGAAGGGAGGGACAGAGAAAGAAACATTGATATGAGAGAGAAACATCAACTAGTTTTCTCTTGTATGTGCCCTGACTGAGGATCGAACCCACAACCTTTGATCCACGGGACAACGCTCCAACCAACTGAGCCACCCGGCCAGGGAGGGATGTCAGCATTGTGTGGGGGGTGTGCTTCACGAAGACAGCAGGCCTGGGGAGTGGTGTGCTTTGGTTAAACCCGAGGGTCCTGGAAATAATACTACGGTTTGTGTGGCTCGGGGATGGGCCTTGGCCAAACCCAGCAGGTGAGTGTGGTGGAGCTGTGATGGCAGAGAGCGCGGCATGACGGGCAGCTCTCCCCTCCATGCGTCCTCCCGGCCCCTTTCTTTCCTGCAGCAGACCCTACTCCAGCCTCACTATCCCTGGGGAGAAAGTCAGGGCTGGGCCCCCCTGTCTCCCTCTCCTGTAGATACCTTGGAGCAAGAGAGCACTGAGCCATGTGAGCGAGCCAGGTTGTGTTTCATAAAGTGCAGCACATCCAACATGCCTGGCATCGCTCTAGGTTTTAAAATGTTAGCTCATTAATGTTTTCATCCTCACGCCAAACTGTGAGGTTGGTGCTATTTTGATTCCCATTTTTCAGATGAGGCACGAGGAAGTGAAAGACAGTCACAGGGTCTACGGTTGTTGCTACTGACCAGGTGCTGCATGCACCTCACCTTGAGGGGCTGCACCCCCACATGGACCTCATCAACTCCATTTCCCAGGGGCTTAGGCCCTGGAACCTCGGAGGCTCACTGGACTGTCCAGGGTGCATCTTGGGGCAGAACTAGGGTTGTGAACACAAGACTTTCAGGCTCTGAAGACTATGTTCTCACCTACTGAGCTACACTGCGTGCAGATCACTGAGCCCGGCCTGGGAGGGGCTGCTGCAGATGGGGGTGCTGTGACCATGCTCCCCGGAGGCCACAGCTGAGCAGACGACAGGGCGATGGTATTTACTGAGCACCTGCCCACAGTGCGATCATGCTTCACGTCCCCTTCCTGCTGCAATCTATTTGATTACACTGCAGGGCAGAACTCGCCCCATGGTGCCCCGAGGAACCAGGATCAGACAGGCGAAATAAGCTGCCCAAGGTCACACAGCCAGTGAGTGGAGGGGCAGGGGTTTGACCTGGGGTCCACTGGCTTCCAGGCCTCCCTTCTTTCCTGAACCCTGCTCTGCAGATGCAAACACACAGCCAGGAAAACTGGACCTGGCAGGCAGGCTGCTGCTGGAGCCTCTCTTCCCCGACCTGGAAGAGGCAGGATGGCCCCAAAGGTCCTAGACACCAGCTGTTGCTCATCTTGGGGACACAAAGTCCCAGGCTCAGACCACAGATAGGACTGAGCTCTCTGCCGATTGCCCTAAGAAGGGAGTGACTGGTGTGTTGCTCCAAGGGGAGCAGGTCGGTGGCAGCAGGTGGGGCAAAGCCCCCAAAAGGAGCCATGGAGTCCGGAGTCCACGTGTGAGAGAGTCTGCGGCAGGCGGGCAGGTGGCTGGTCTGCAGCCTGGTGGGCTCCTGGCTGGGTCTCTGAGAAGCCTCCTTCACAGTCAAATGGGCCTGGAATTGTGGGAGTGACACTTTTTATTCTGATCTGAGCTTTACAAATTAGATTTCATAGGACATTTCAATCAGCTGTGTGCGGTGTTTTTCTTTCCTCTTTGACTCTTTACTTCTCTGTTGTAATAGGCTGTTTCTGGCATCAAAACAAGAGAGAGAAGGAGGGAAGAGAGGAGAGAGAAAGGAGATGGGGAGAGGGCATGAGGGTAAGGGGCGAGGGGAGCAGGAGGAAGAGGGGCAGGAAGGGCAGGAAGAGGAAGCGCAAAGGCAAGAGGCTCCCGGGGTGGGGGAAGGGATGCGCCTGAGAGTGGGGAGCTGCATGGGGAGAACAGACAGGGAGCACACTCCTCTCTGAGCTTCCTCTTTCAGCTCTGAGGATGAATTCTCAGCTCATTCCTTTATCTCCGAATCTTTCTTGCAAGCAGTATGGAGTCAAGACAGCCGCAGCGGCTGCGGAAGAGCTTGTTATCATAGAGCAGCGAGCACATTGTCGGCAAGAAGCCGAGGGGTTCTGCTAAGACAAGAAACACGATGGTGCCCAAGACCGAAGAAACATCCCTGAATGGGGGCCCCTGAAGTGCTGCCCCACCCTCGATCCCACTTTCTCTTAGGGCTGGTGAGCAGAACCAGAGAGCTGGGCGCAGGAAGCATCCCGAGGAGGAGGTACTCCTAGTGTGGCGGGGATGGTGCCCTGAGGGAGGAGAGGTGGTCGCCATGGAAACCAGGCTCTGGAGGAAGGTGTGGGGGTGTGCTCTGTGAAAGTGGGCCTTGGCGGTGGACACTGAGTAGCCACCATTTCACTTTGGAGGGTGTCTCAGAGCCAGGAAGGAGAGCAGGCAGAAGAGTGTGCCCCAAACAAGACCTGGGGCCTACAGAAAGGGACCTGGGGGTGGGAAGAGCAGGAGGGGGGCCAAGAGGAGGAGTCTCCAGATCTCTCCACCCTAGCTGGCTTCCCGAGAGGTGTGTGGTTCTCACTCTCTGTCTGTCTGGATCCCCTCAGCTTTTCTACGGAAAGAAGTTTTCTGGGAGCAGACGGCACACAGAATAGTCCCCCCAAACCACCCAGAGGACAGAATTTGCAAGTTACATTTGTGCTTTCACTGGCAATTTTCTTTTTCAGTATAATTTTAATTTTTGCATATTCAATACAAGACACTACAAATACTTTTTTCCTTTTAAATCAATGGGATGCTTTTTAAAAAACAATCATAAACGCAGTGTCAGTCTCTGGAGTAGATAAAAGTTGAGGTACTGTGGATGGAGGGGGCGTGGGGTGGGCCCACTTCTTTTCACCCATGGGACATCCCTTGGGGCCTCTCCTCCCAGCTCAGGACCCCTAGGCACACCGCAGCAGGCCAGGGGAGGTCCTGGCCCATAGGGTGCCCCTGACCCTCTCCTCACTCTGGCCTGAGTGGGGAGGGAGGTCCTGCTCTCACGGTAGACTCAGCACACCCTGCACCCTCTGTCCCAGATTTTCTGCCTCAGTTTCCCATTTCACCCCCTGTCGTTCTCCTGGCAGTCAGTGTGACCTCCCTTTTCAGGCTTTATTTTTATTTTATTTTATCTTATTTTATTTTTTTTATCCTCATCCGAGGACATGATCATTGATTTTAAAGAGGGGAAAGGAAGAAGAGAGAGAGGGAGAGAAATATTGATTGGTTGCCTCTTGTATGCACCCGACTGGGGACCAAACATGCAACCAAGGTATGTGCCAGGACTGAGAATTGAACCTGTGATCTATCAGTTTATGGGAGGGTGCTCCAACCAACTGAGCCACACTGGCCAGGGCTCATGGTGTATTTATTATTTATTTTAAAGATGTTTAATTTATTTTCAGAGAGAGGGGAAAAGAGGGAGAAAGAGAGGGAGAGAAACGTCTATGTGAGAGAGAAACATTGATCGTTTGCCCCCTGACGGGGATTGAACCCACAACCCAGGCATGTGCCCCAACTGGGAATCAAAGCGGTGATCTTTCACTTTGTGGGTAAATGCCCAACCCACTGAGCCACACTGGTCAGGGCCTCATGCTTTATTTTTTTTTAATCGGTGCCATCGCCGGTCTGACCCAGCCTTCTCCCGTAATGGCTCCCAGCCCCAACTTCCCCTCTCTACTCCTGCTGTACAACCCAAAGGCCAGGCCTCATGGTCTCAGCCTGGGTTCTAAAAACAGGCTGTGAAAGCTTTCGGGTCCTGCCCTGGACTTTTCTTTCAAAATGGCCACTTTCCTCATGTTTTCCCCCTCAAGAGGTGGAAAACACCTCCCACCTCTCAAGAGGTGGAGACTCTAACGGCTGTCCACTGTCCGCAGGACAGCACCTGGCCCTGCCGCCTGGCTGCTTGGTAGCAACCCTGTGCTGGCTGTTCACAGGTGTCCCCTAGGCAGTCCTCCCGAGTCAGCCCTGAGGTCACTGTCACTGAAGGGCCAGCTCCGCCCCCATCTCCATCTTTGCCTGCACCCCTGGGTACTCTCTGTCTCCCAGAGGGGATCTTTATCTTCCTTTCTCTCTGCCTCCTCCTCAGCTCCCCCTCTTCCTCCTTCTCACCTCCCTTTATTTCGTCAAAACTTTATTGAGCACCTACTACATACACATATGTTAGATGCCAAAGAAACATCCCTCGAGGGATGTAAACCCCTCGAGGGCAGGGGCCACAGCTGTCTTTTGCAAGTTGCCTTCCCAGTGCCTGGCCCAGGGAGGAAGCATTGAATAGATCCCTGTTTAGCAGCCTGTGGTGCTTATAACTCACCTGCTCTAGTGTGTCTCCGAAGGCTGCAGTCACTGAGGGAGAGTTGTTTTTGCATTGCGAACTACTGATGAGACGGACACTGTGCTGAGCAAGCCACACGGAGGGCATGAAGTGAGAAATGAAGGGGAGGGGCCAGAGTCTCAAGGAGTTGGGCCTTACAGGACAAAAATATCTGAGTTATTCATGAAAACCTACTTTTCCCCAGGCATTTGAATGTAACCACAGTGCCCATTAGTTGTTGTTACCCACAGTTTACAGATGAACTGAGGCTCCTAGAAATGAGGTGACATGATCAAGGTCATACAGTGGGCCCGGGTGTAATTCAATGTCACATAGTGACCCCATGTGTAACTCAAGATTATGCAGTGGACCTGGGTGCAACTCAAGGTCACATAGTGAGCCCAGGTGTAATTCAAGGTCAAACAGTGGGCCCAGGCATAATTCAATGTCACATGGTGACCCCATGTGTAACTCAAGATTATGCAGTGGACCTGGGTGCAACTCAAGGTCACATAGTGAGCCCAGGTGTAATTCAAGGTCACACAATGGACCCAGGTGTAATTCAAAACCAGTGTCGCTGGTTGCAAACCTTGTTTTCTTGCCATTATCCCATGTTGACTATTGAATTAAGGGCCTGAAACCTGATTTTGATTCTCAAACAAGTACTCACCCCACCAACCAGGCAGCCCCCTCAGAGCATCTAAAGAGAGGCAGAGAATCTTTGGGGTGAAAAGCAATTGCTCGATTCTCTCCTAAGTTTGCATAGCCTCCTTCCAGCTGGCAGCCAGCACCCGGGGTTCAGGTTTCAGGGTGGAGCCCTGAATTGGCCACCACGGGGGTGGGTAGGAAAGAAAGGAGGTGTAATAATGATTGGTACTTATTATCATATAAATGGCCATTATTTATATAATAATTGTGTTATTGTGTACATATAACCAAGTGTATACTGTATTTTTATTGTTATAGAGTCAATCATAGCTAAGTTTCACTGAACGTGAACATGCACTAATAGCCTTACAAGATGCTGTGATTGAATTCTCTTATGCGATGGGACCGTATCAGACCCATGTGAAGGTGAGGCTGTCCAGGGGCCCAGGGCCACAGCTTTATAACAGTTCTCAGCCCATTAAGTAACAGAACCTGCCCAAGACCTCCCAACCCAACCCTGGCCCTTGCCCAGAACTGAAAATAGCACGGAACTAAAGGAGCAGGCGGGGCGGAGGTGCCCTTGGAGCTCTCTCACATTTGGTGGGTTGCCCAGAGGGGAATGTGCTCCTAGTCGTGGCTGCAGGCACACTTTTCTGGTTGTTTCCCAGGAAGGAATGGGGCTTGCAGAACTGGGGTTCCAGTGGCCATTCAGAGCCCCTGAGGAGACTGCCCACAGCTGGTGTGTCTCCATGCACACCCAGGCTGCGTGGCCTGCGCAGGCCAAGCGAGCACCTCACCGACTCTGAGTGGCCTTCCCAGCACCGATGTGGGTGTGGGTGGCTGCATCTCCCCATTGAGCTCAGAGAGGACACCTGGGCCCTCAGGTCCACGGTGGCAGGCTCAGGACGGAGCCTGGCTTGAGGCCCCCAGCGTGGCGCTCTGCTCCACTCGCAGTGGCAGGGGTGGGGGGTGGGGGGACCTTTGGAGCCTTCTCTCCAAACTGCAGTAGGCAGGGGCTGCTTCTGGCTGGGAAGGGTACAGAGGAGGATGGACTCTGAGTTGCCTGTGCACCTGTGACCCCACGTGGGGAGCTGTGAGTCAGGATGGCAGGGGCAGTGCAGGTACTGGTGGCTGGTGGAGGGGAGGAGTGAGGGAGGTGTTGGCAGGTGGCAGAGGACTTCCAGCTTTTCAGTGCCGAAAGGGACTGGTGTAGGCGCCGCCTGGCCCAGAGAGTGGGGAGGGGGTGGCAGGCATCAGGAAGGCCCTGGAGGGCTCTTGTCCTAGGGAAGAGCTGCTATGTCCCTTACCCCATCCCCCACGGCTCCCCATCCTCCTGCCAGCTGTTCCCCGACCCTCCGATCTCTGCTCAGAACAGTGCAGGTCAGCTGCTTTCTCCTAATGACTTCTCCAGACTGTTTTCTCAAATGCACCCCCTAAGCACCCTCCCTCACTCCTTCCTCCACCTCCATCAGCCCAGCAGGCTCCTGAGGGGCCACCTCCCCAGCTTTGGCCACATGGCCCCTCACCTTGGTCTCCTTTTGGGGGACTCACGGTACACATTAGCATGGGCTGAACCTTCGCCATCTGGCTCGGGGAGTTCCCCTCTGTCTTCCAGGAAGACATTTAAAATGCTGAAGATTGTACTACTCTCTGAACTCTCACTCCTCTGGCCCCTGACCTGAGGTCGCCCCTCAGTTCTCAGTTATGCCCTGGGGAGGGAAGAGGCACTTGGTTATGCAAGGCCGGACTGTAAGGGCCAGAGTGATTTCACAGCAGCGTGCCAGGGCCTGGCTGCCAGGGGTGTGTGTGTGCATGCGTGCATGTGTGTGTGAGGGAATTGGGGCCTGGGCCCCACCCATCTATTCACTTAAGATTTTGCTTGAACCAACTCTTTTTCTTTTCCCAGAATATCTGGAAGCTCTGGGTTAGAATTTCAGAGATGAAATTTTTCCTGGGACTAAGATATGTGCTGAGAAGGTCAGAGCCTTGCTCCGCTGCTGCTGGGCCCTCCTGGAGGCCCTGGGAGCGGACAGCGGTCTGGGCCATCTTCGAGGCCCCGGGAGCCTGTGGTGCTGGGGCCTGCCCCTGGTGCTGTGTCTGTGTGAGACAGGTGGGGAGGGGGCCCAGCGCCCCCAACCCACAGAGGTCAACGTCCTCCACGGTGGGATCCGAGGAGCCCTGGTGCTCGCCCACCCTTCCGTCCAGCCCTGGCAGCCTCCAGGCTTCTGGAGACCCATTCTGGTGCCCTGGCGTCCCACGTCTCTGGCCGCTCCTATGGACACATGTGTTTGCGCCCTGCCCCCCAGCCAGCGATCTGGTGACCAGGGAGCCCTGAGAGGGTCACACAGACCACAGGGATTTGGGGGCAGTGAGTGTAACAGGAGAGAAAGCCTCAGCATAGACTCTGCACTGCAGCCATGTGGGCAGAGGCTGCTGATGCCCCATGCCCCCCTGCAAGTCCTCTCTGTCGATCCGCACTCTTTGGTCAGGTAGGAGGTGACCAGGAGGTGGTGTGGGCTGTGTTCACGCTCCTCTTCCCCATCGTAGGCTGGGCACTTTGGCCCAGCTTTTGCTCCAGCGGCAGTGGGGGAAGTCGACAACTGCCCTTAGGGTCAGCCCAGGTCAGATCTGGACAGGAACCGCAGCTGCCTGCCCTGGCATCCAAGGAGCCAGTGCTCTGGCAACTCATGTGCCTGGCTGCCCTCACTGTCCTCAGAGGAGAGGACGCCAGGCTCGGGAGGCTGTGTGACAGCCTGAGGAGCCATTGCTCCACTGGTGCTGGAGCAATAAGAGGCAGTGGAGTGATGTGGGTGCTTCGGGGAAGCATCTCTTGCCCCTGCGCCTGAATGTGGGGCAGTCCGGCTGGAACCCGCCTGCCTGTCTCCGGACAGTCAGCAACACTCGCTGGGAGTCTGTGCACGGCTGACCCTGGGCACAGGGCTCTTGGCTCATAGAAGGCTCTTTTGGGGTTTAAGCTGCAAACACGGAAACAGAGAGGCTTCCTGGAGGAGGAGCCATGACAGGGATGGGATGGCGGAGAGATGCGCTCTGTGTCGGAGAAACTGCAAGCAGAGGCTTGAGGATGGGAAACCTCAGGCACCCACGCTGACTACCTACCCACCGGGTCGCGTGCCAGGGCCTGGGGCCCCTACAGGGGAGCGCTGAGGGCCAGACAGGCCCAGGGGAAGTCCACCCCCATCAGCAGCGGTCAGTGCCATCAGGGGCACATTCCTTATCCCCACCCCAGCCTCCATTTCCTCTTCTAAAACGGGGGCGACGCCCTTGCTTTGCGCAGGTGCTGTGAAGACGAGGCCCCTACCCTGGCACACAGGGTGAGGCTGGCACACGAGGGGCCTGGCAAAACTCTTCTTATTTCCCTCCCTCTCCACAGTCTTTCCCGAGCCCCAGACGGTTAAAACTGGGGCCACAACTGCACCTGTCACGGTGCGGGGAAGGGGGTTCAGAAGACAGGAGACGAGGTGCTGCAAATCAATCGGAAGTCGGACTGACTAAAATCCGCATCTTCTGTGAGTCACGCAGGCTAGAGAGGTGATGGTTTGAGTGCCCCCTCCCCCTCACCAGGACCCAGCTCTATAGTGGCCAAGGTCCCAGGCTGGTTTCAGTCCCCTAGAGCTGCCGGGTCAGCTGTGTGGAAAAGACTCACAAGTCACCGTCCGCTCTGTTATTAGTGACCAACTGGGGGGTGCTTAGGAGTATGTGTACTGGGGATACTCACCACCCGCTTTCTCCCAGCACGTGCAAAGGTCTCTTCTGAGATTAAGGGAAGTGGCCTGGCCCCGAGCAGCAGGCAGACAGAGGAGGGTGGGAGAAACAGCCGGCTCGGCAGCCCCTTGCGGACAACGGCCGCTGCCAGTGGGGACCCGGGAGGATGACTCGCACCTGACCCGAATCTTGGCTTCTGCTGTTGGCCTGCGGCTCAGGGTAGGACCAGCTCCGAAAGCAGAAGGAGCTCTGGGACATTTCTAGAAGCCCTGTTGGGACCTGCTCAGGACAGCAGGGTTGGGGGCGGTGAAGTTGTGTCCTGGACACCGACCTGTGCATAAGACGGAATGGAGGGTGTGGTGGGAATGGGGATGCGCCAGCCCGAGGAACATCACAGTGGCCGAAGGCGGGGCAGGTCCCACCAGACAGTCCCCAAGTCCCCTGGCTGGTGTGGGGAGGCAGAGCAGGGACGGATACACCTTCTCTGACAAGGAGCTTAGAGTCTGGAGGAGATGAATATGCAAAAAAGAAATGGAATAAAAGGTGTTGCAGGATCTCCCAGAGCAGGTGTAAAGTCCTCATGGGGGCGGGGGGAAGAGGACATGTCTGCCACATGGTCTGGGTCTGCCCTCTGGCTCTGCCATTGCAGCTGGGCCCTGGGGACATTTTCTGGTCCCTCTGCACCTCAGTCCCCATAGAGAGAGTCACCAGCACTTCTTGGCTCCGACTGTCCTGGTGAAGCTGGCACACGGGGTGCGTGGTGGTGCAATCGCATGTAGGTGTGGTCAGGATGCAAATCTAGGGAACCGAGCCAGGTCTGACACTTCTGAACATGGGCTCAGAAGTTTGCTCTTGTTGAGACATTGTTAGGGCTTTCTGACCCGCAGGTTCAGGTCTGAGGTTTAGGAGGATGGCAGTGGTCTCAGTGAGGATGGGGTGGGATGGAGGGCTTTCTGAAGGACGAGGACAAAGCAGGGACATTTTGCTATCACGGGGCTCGGGCTAATGCTGCCTGTGGGGAGAACATGAATCTGGCAGCCATTTGGCGGTAGAATTGGTAGCACCCGATGGTGAATGAGGAAGATGGAGGCATAAAGACCTGCAGGACAGGGGATGGGTGACTGGAGGAGCCACTTCTGTCTCAGGAGAAGAAGCAGGTCAGGGGGGCAGTGAGTTCAGTTGTAAATATATTGATGGAGGAGGGTCCCAGATTACTCGGGAGATGTCTTGGATGAAGTTGGATCTGTGCATCTGGAGGGAAGAAGGTATGCATACCTCATACTTGGTACTCACTACGGCTCAGACAGAAGTGCTGATTTGACAGCATGTCCTTGCATTTGGTGTTGACCTGAGAATTCATCTCCAAGTACCGAAAGTTATAGACATTGATGTGACTATCTAAGAGGAACATGGCTGCTCTAGGCTTGGATGTATTGGGAGCAGCTGTCTTCGGTGGACTCCTGGCAAGGTTTGCACAAACTTAGAGCCCTGTCAGGATAGCAAAAGCTCATCTAATCCAATCTTGTTCCTTTGGATCAGGACCGGAAATGCAAACAGAGAACCCAGAAGACCAAGGCGGGGTGGAAGATGGACCTCCATTGTCTGTTTCTTCTAGACATCTGTGGGGAGAGAGACTTGGAAAGGCTCCAACCCCAACCTAGCCATTTGGAGCCATTGGCAGCTTGGTGCTGCCACACAGGTGAGGATTAGCTCGCCAGTGTCCTGGGTGTTCCAGAAACGGCACTGGGTTTTTGTTAGGGCTTACGCAAGACAGCCTGCTGGCTCTTCCCGTGTAATGGGCTGGTTGTGGGGCAGAAGGCTCCCCCCCCCCCCCACCTGAGTCCCTTGCCCGAGCTGCAGCAGTCTGGGTTCTCAGGGCCTCGCACGTCTCTCCCCAGGACATGCCATCCACCAAGGTTGTCCTGAACAGTGTGGGTCACTAATGAAGAGCAATGGGGCTGGCCGAGGCAGGGTGACTCCAAAGTCACTATAAATCCTTTGCCTATTGATTACCAGCCTGTGGCCCAGGCAGTGCCTGCAATGTGCTCATTAGTAACAGAGAGAGGCAATCCTCCATCCATTCAGGCAAGTTCTGGGTGCCAGGCAGACACTGGTAAGTGCTGCTGGAAAGACTGGCGCATCGGTGCCTGGGAAGGAGCCCATCCATTGCTGCCGGCTGTGGTCATCCTGGAGTCTGACTGAGAGGGGAGGTGGGGGAGGGTAGAGGAGGGAGGTGCACAGGCAGCCCGTGAAGGCTAGGACCCCAGGTAGGGCCTCGGCCTGCTGCTGGCTGGCCATGCACCCAGGCTACGCCCCTTTCTTTCTTTGAGTCTCAGGCTGTTTTGTGCATAGGTGCTCACTGAGCCATTGCTGGGGGAGGGGAGGGGCAACGTAGGAGAAAGTGGGACTGAAGGTAAGAGAATGGCAGAACAGAAGGATGTCGTCAGCTGGAGAGGTGGCTGCAGGCATCAGAGTGCATCAGCTTGGGGACCACTGGGATAGGCTGGAGGCAGGGCCAGGGGCCACTGACCCCATGGTGTCTAGTGTCTCTTGTTCTCTCTCATAAGAGTACTGTGTGGACACAGTGAGCACCTGGGGCTGCCTCTGCCCTTGGCTCTGGCTCTTCTCTAAGACTCAGATTCCCCATCAGTGAAGGGCAGGGTTTCAACCAGTTGTCAATCTGCTGGGTGGCTCCCTGGCACCCTAGCGGTCTATGTTCTGATTTATCCAAACTCTTATATTGGGGTCCCCTAGAGCTGAAAGAATAGAACCGAGGCACGAGGAAGCAAAAACAAATCCCCCATAGACACTGGTCTGCTTGGGGGATGATCCACATCCTAACCATCATTTTTTTTTTGAAAGTCACCATTTTAAAATAATCAGTTTAAGGTGGTATCGACCTTGCCAGTTGGAAATTGTTCTAAAACTTCCATGTGCATAGGAATTACCCGGGGAACTCACTAAAAGTATAGCTTCCTGGGCTCTAAGCTAGAAATTCTAAGACAGCAGCTGAGCTGGGTCAAAGAGCCTGCATTCAGCAGCTGTGCAGCCGCAGGGTTTCGGTCCACCTCTGTGGGGCGCGGCTGTCTGCCAGGGGAGGGCTCGGGTGGGGGCCGGTGGTTATTGCTGGTTTTGACTCTGTCGCTGGTGGCCTGGATCCAGCTGCTGTTTCTCTCTGGGTTTGGCTTGGTTTTCTTAAATGCACAGTGAAGGTGTTGTATGAGGGATGTAGTTTTCGCACTTACTTTTAATTCTTATTTTATTTTCTAGTGCATGCAACCCTTTGCCAATGAAATCTCACGTGGAACCCCAGTGTATAAAGTGGCTGGAGGCAGAGCTGGCGGGGAGGCAGAGGGACCAAGTCCAGCCCTTTGATCCCTCGGCAGAAGACTCCATTGTCCCTCTGTGAAATGCTCAAGGAGTCAGAGGTCCCCTGCAGCTGGGGTGGCCTCTGGGTGTCCCGTGAAGGGCAACATGGCTTTGTCCCACTGATGGAGCCAGGGCTCACTGCATGGCTAAGGCCGGCTGGCCTTGCAGCATGAGGTGCTTTTGTGTCTCTCACTAAGCCTGCAGGGGGGACCACCGTCTAGACCTGCTCTTTACAGGGGCATCTTCCCATGGCTGCTGGAGGCGTTCTGGACTGGAGGTGGATCACATCGGTGCCATGGCCTGCATTTGTCCGCTCTTGGAGCCCAAATACTATCGACTCAATTATCTCTGTGAGTGGAGAGGAGCAAGTGTGTGCATAAGCTAAGATGGTGGACATTCCGCAGTAATGAATGATCCTAGGTAACATTATTTTCAACTTTGGAAGGTATTTTGGTTTTCATGCCTGCATATGGATGTGTCAGGTGTTCTGGGAATTTTTAATATTAAAAAAAAGTGTTAACAACGGAGCTGCCTCCTGTGCAGCCAGTGGGTAACAGCCCAGAGGCTCACTGTCTCACGCCTCACACCTTCCCTAGGAGGGGGTGTGGTGTTGGCCAGTTTTTGTCTTTATGGGACTTTCATTCCTTTCATTCCCTTTGGGCCTCATGCAAATAAGGACAAAATAGGAAGCTGTGAAATGTTAAGAGGACTTCATTAAGAAATCTTGGCAATAGCATTTTCCAGAAATGGGGGCAATTTGGCAGCAGATAATTGAGAGCTGACTGTACATGTATTCTAGTTAAAAAAGTAGTTCTTCTCCCTGTCCTGGGATTCTGGGCTCCAACTTCTGGTGGCTTTTGGACACCAACGGTGCTTCACACAGCAGTTCACCTGTGTTACGCATTTGCTTCGCCCTCATGGCACCCAGTGGAGAAGGTTCTATCACCCGCCCTGACAGAGAGACTGCAATGCCAGGGTTCAAGGCCATGACTATCCCAAGGTCGCACTGCAAGTGTATGCCTTCCATTCCAGCCCTCTGAGGCATCACTCGATCTCTCTATCACCACCTCACAGTGACCGTGGCAAGGGCTCAGATGATTTGTGTCAACTCTGAGAATGCAGCAGCAAAGAAAAAACAACAACAAAAACTTAACATGTGGTTGCTACCCTTGTCTGTTTTGATTGTTTGAAGTGGAAATGCTGGTAAAGAAGTGACTTTGCAAGGGAGGTGCCCTGAGAGGAAGGAGAGGGAGCTTGCCCGCTGCTGGGGGTACCAGCACGGGCTGGGGGTTGTCTTGCTTCCCAGGAGGCTTAGGCTGGGTCCCTGAGCCAGGGGCCACCGACGATGGTGGTGGGAAGGATGGAGCAGGTAGGCACAGAGCTCCTTCGAAGCAGAAGTAGCTCCAGCCCTGGGCCAGCTTGTCACATCAACAATCCTCAGGGACCGAGAGAGTCACTCCCATTTTACAGATTAGGCAATGGAAGCTCAGATAGGTTATGAAACCTGTCCAAGCGTCCAAGGTCGCAGAGTGTGCTGGAGGCTGGCATCCGTGGCATCTGGCCCCAGCCTTATTTGACAGCACTGGGTAAGCACGGAGCATGTGTGAGCCCTGTGGTTCCCTCTTCCAAAAGCAGAGACTGACTGCTGTCTCCTCTACTGGCCTCAAGCCGTGCTGCAGTAACGGACACCAAGCCGGTGGGACATCTGCTGTATGCCGCTGGCCGTAGGCCCTGCCCCACCTGCAGTGGTCCCAAGCACCGGGGGTCTGAGATTCGTTCTGGGAACAACAGTTTAGGGCAAAAGTTGTTCAGACTCAGACAGAGGCATGACCATTTTGGGACTCCTGCCTGCCTGCACCCCCCTTCAGAAACCCTTTGCTAAGCTTTCTCAGTGCAGTCGTGGGCTGGGTGAGTGATTTTCATGGCCTTTGCACGGTCACTGCGGCACTGAGCCTCCCACCAGTGGTGACATGACTTAGGGATGACCCGCTAGGCCCTTCTGCAGGCCACGGCATCAGGCACCGCAGATGGGTGTGCTCTTGGGAGACGGGGCCCATTGCTGCTGTGCCCCCCAGGACATCTCTATTTTCCAGCAGGGGGTGCCCTCGCCTGCACCCACAACTCCTCTGATAGGAGAGTTACTCATGGAGGGAACAGAGCTGCTTTCAAGCCCCCGCCCCTAAAGGCAACAATATTTAGTAACACTGGGCGTCTTGGGGAGAGAATTCATGTCTGTAATTAGTTACTGTATATCATCGTTAGTACTCTGCTCAGGATTTACTGGGCAAATACCATTTAACTGCACAATAACTACAGGTCCTTGCTGCTTATTGGGTAATTTACTAAGGCTGGGAGAATGGGGCAGGAGGGACTCAGTAGGAGGTATTGTAACCCCTTGAATCAAACTTTATGAGTTTGGGTTTTGGCAGGGAGGTGGCTGCCTGGGAGCCAGCTCTCACTGCTTTGTTTTGCGGAGTTGGCGGGCAGACTGCTTCCTTCCCTCCATTCATTGCAGAGGAGGTCTGAGACCATGGCTGCCCAGGGCTACGGAGGGCCTTTTGGTACAGAGGGTCTCTGGCTGAGCACAAAGAAACCCAGCAGGAAGCCGGCAGCAGGAACCCAGGCTCGGTGTCCTGGGGGCTCCATCCAGCCCTTCTATTTACCCCCTCCACGGGGCTTCTTTGTATCTGGGCCAGTGGGTGGAGAGCATAGGGAACCATCCCTGGCTGGCAGCATCGAGATTATCCTAAACCATCTCTTTTCTCGCCGTGGCCACCACAGTCGTGAAGCTGCCGTTCCTGGACACTTGGCCAATGTCCCCAGCCTTCGTCTGCTTGAGCAAAGTCTGTCTTTGTTTGGCCCTGCACTGTCTACGCTCCTCTAACCTACTTAGACGGGGGAGAGGGAAGAGGCACAGTAATGAAAAACGCAACGTGCGACATTGCCTCACGCAATCTAATAAATTACTTGGTACCCGGCTGCCAGCTCCGACTAAGCCCAGTATTGCCTGCAGTAATTATTTGGATCAAATGCAGTTTATCTGCTTCATATTTGTGCTTCTGTGCTCAGTGGTAACTTATAAATGTCATTGTGGTGTTTATTTGTTATAATGAAACTTAATGGCATTGGAAGCCAGGAGCAGAGCTGGTGGGGCGGCAGGTTTGAAACAATCTCTTCATCTCTGGAGAAGGAGTGAGCCAAGATAACAGGGAACTGCCCACCGGCAAGAGATTTGCAGAGGTGGTTGTGTCCTCACTGTGCGGAGTCAGCCAGCAGCCACCTCCAGAGCCATCTATCAGGAGGCAGGAAGGCTTGGCTGGGTTTAACTCCAGCACTGCCCCCCTGTCCTTTCTCCACCTCCTAAGGGCGTTTTAGGGTTGGGAGCTGGTTGGTCTTCACTCTACCTGATGGATGGCCCAGAAAGGAGAGACAGGTTGCCCGGGGTCTTGGGACGCCAAGGTCCTGGTGGTTGGGGATGGACATCAGAACCTATGGTGACCATGTCCTGGAGAATACACCACCAGTGAGGGTGGGCGAAGAGAGTGGAGGATGGAAGACAAAGGGAGGGTATCTTGGAGAGCCAAAAGAGGGGAGGCTTTCTCCTTTGGGTGAGGAAGGGGCACTAGCTGGCAGCAGGGAGCATGAGGCATGAATGGAACAGGGAAGAGCTGGCCATGGTGGGAGGCAGGGTGCCCCGCTGGCTCTGCAGGAGAACCACAGGTGGGGATGGGCCATTTAGTGTAGAATGGAGGCTCTGGGCTTCACACAGCCCCGGATTCTGCCTTTCCCTAGCTAGATGGCTTTGGGCAAGTAGTTTATCTTCCCCCAATTTTATTCCCTTATGTGGAAGATGGGAGTTTCGGGACTGTGGTGACGATTACAGGAGGTGATGTGCACAGAGGGACAAACATGGCCTTGGACACATAGCAAATGACAAGCAAATGGCTGTGGCAGTGATCAGCATGTAGTAGATGTTCAACAAACATCCGTACTGTGAAACCTGAATAACACTTCCCACCGGTGTGCATTGTAAAGCTCTCTTCCAAATGACTCAAGCCGTACTGAAACCTCACAACTGACCTTGTTGTCCCCATTTTCAATCATCTCAGGCTGGTCACAGGAACTTTCCCAAGGCCACCCAGCTGCTGGGTGCAGTGGGCACTGGCTCTCCTGCCTTCCAGGGCAAATTTCCCTCCACCGGTCCGGCTGGACAGCTCCCCACCTCCACTGGGAGGCTGAGCCCTTCCCTCCTGACCAGCTTCCCTGCTCCTTGGAGCTTAGTCACAGAGCTGGCACTGACCGTCCCAGATGCACCCATAGGCAGAAGCGGGGGGCTTCCTGTCCACTTCATCTTAACACCACATTTAGCGTTTACTCATGAAATATTCATTCTTTCCCCTCAGCGGCAGGCTCATGCCAGGCTCCTAACATCATCCACATGGATGAATATTATTAGTCACTTATTTCTCCCGCTAGCCACTCCCCTCCCTCAATACACTTCCTGTTTTGACCTCAGCAAAATAGGACTGAATTGAGGGTATGGACCTGGGACACTAATAGTAGTGCCTTGCGTTTTATGGTGTTGAATTCTTTCTCAAAGCACCTGTACGACCACTGAGCACATTTCATCTTCGCAACACGTGCATAGAGGAAAGAGGGCTGGTGCAGGAGCATCCCCACTTTGCAGCTGAGAAAACAGAGCTTAAGGAGGCTGAAGATTAAGGTCACATACTTAGTGAGGAACAGAACATACTATTTTAAAAAAGTTATTATTTTTTGATTCTTAATGAAATGTGCTCTGAGAAACTGAGGGTATTTTGTGTCATGCAAATACATAACGGCACCATCTTGTATGTACATGGATAATAACACCATTTACAGTTTATAGAGTTTTTATCCCGGCCATGTTAACTAGTCTTCACAAGGCAGGCTGGAATTATTTTTGCCTGACAAAGCTCACATAACGAGTCGGTGGCAGGTCTGAGCTTTAATCCATTGTATCCTAAGGTGGATTCCAAGGAATAATAGTCGCAATACGTTCTCTAGGAAAAATGTTTTGAGGTCAAAGAAGTTTGGGGAACTCCATGAACTGTAACCCTCTTTTGGGGGTTCACCATGCCATTTAGCATATCAAGTCTGAGAAATTCTGTAGGGAAGACTTGATTAATCAGGGTTAATGCAGCTTCTCTCCACCTTATTTAATCATGGAGCCTGTATTTCACAGAAAACTGGTTAACAGGCTGCAGAAATGCTGCCCCAGGGAAATATGTGTGCGTGACCCCTCCCTGCCCCCACCATATTTTTGGAGGCCGTGCGGTTTGGAACAGCGCTGGGGCAGGAGAGCATGGAGGGTGAGGACAGAGTAGAAAGCAGGCTTGTGGGCCCGTCAGAGCAGAAGTGCCCCCCGCCCCGCCCCTCCCCAGGCTGCCTCTTCTTTCTGCAGCCCCAGGGCACTGAATTCCACGTACTTTACTCAATGTTAAGTGCAGTCAGTCCATCCTCCACCTGGGGCAGGACCAGAGGGGCAGCTGACTGGCTGAGTGGGGTCTCTGGGCAGGGCCGTGTGGGGAGATGGGCAGAGAGCTGGCCTTGGCCGCTGGGACACCCAGTGGGTGCTCAGTCACGTCTGCCCTTGGTGGTGATGAGGCTGGTCACCCTACCCGCACTCTCCAGAACTCAGAAAGCTCCCGGAGGCGGGGTGGATGAGAGGGGACCAGGGCTGGAGTATGAGCTTCGCCACGTCCATCCATCGCTGCGTGCCTTCCAGTGGACGACTGAATTTTTCATCCTCAGAATGGCGCTCCCACCACCCACCTGTGACAAGGTGAGGATTAAATGTGTGGAAGTGCCTCCCAGCCCCGTGCCTTTCCAGGCCGCTCCCGCCATCACTTCTCTGCCTTCTGGGAGTCTCCCAATATTACTCGGAAGGAATGGCTCCCCAGCTTTACGCCCCATGAGCACATCACTTGGGCAGCTCTCTGGCTCCTCGACCACCCTGCTGTCCACTCTTTTGTTACACACCTGCACCCCCACTGGACTCAGCATTCTCTCAGGGGTGTGGCCACTCTGTTTGTGCCCCACTGGCCTCCCTCAGGCTTGACCACGTCAGTGTCCGAGGGCCAACCTCACCCTTCCCCTGAGGTTTTCTCTTAAGGTGCGAAGGCCACAGTGTACTCACAAAGCACAGGCCAGAGTGCCAGGGAACGGACGCCTGTGCCCAAGCAGCCCTCAGCCAACTGGTGACAGCAGCTGGTATAAACACAGTCCACTCCTTGGGTGGCCTGAGTTCTGCAGCACCTCTCAGTGCCCCCTCGGGACATGGCTCCAGTCATCCACCCTGGTAGCGGGATGGATGATGCCCCTCCCGTGCCCCTGTATTAGATGCTTTCCCTCTTTCCTGTCAATTCCCTGCCCTCATCTGGTGCCTCTGGCCTCCCACAGGGGCCATTGCACACGGGACCTTGCTTAGGCCTTCTGCGGGAATCTGAGATAAGGGCATCATGCCTGTGGTGTCTATCCCCTCGTTCCCCACAGTGTGGGTTGCACACTAGATGCCTGATAAATCTCCGAATCAGGCAGAAACGAGCCCTAGGAACAACCACAGGGAGTGATGGTCCTCCAGCAGGCTGACCGAGGGGGTGGGCCTCCTCCTCTCACCTGGGAGGCCGTGCCCTCCGCTCTGTATCTGCCCCATCTGACCAGTCTTGGTGGTGCAGAGGACCGGGACCAGCCAGCGTCCTTCTTCAAGGAGAAGAGCGTCTCAGCACAGGGTTTGGAGGTCTTTTCATGAACAATGGCTGAGAAGGGCTGCTCTTTAAGATTAAGACTGGTGGTTATTCCCAGTGCCTTCGGCTCAGAGGCGGGAGTTTCCTCTGCTCTATTCATCCCGCACTCTGTATGCAGTTGCGGAAACTGTCACTGTGTCCCGCATTCCATAGGCTATTATGTGTATTTCAAACCGTTATATAAATGCACTTGATTTGGTGCTTCTGAATGTCATTAAACTCCTCCAGTAACAACACAGTTTCCATGGAAACTAGCATGTCGGAGAAGGGAAGGCATGGGGAAGAAGCCGCTGGAGCAGGGGAGAAACCATGTCCACCTGGTCACTGTTTCCAGAGCGCGGGGCCCTGTGACGTGACACGGCCACTCTGTAGGGACGGGGCCAGCTCCCTCAGGGTGTGATGGGCTCTCCTTCGATGAAAGCCCTGGATAATGCACCCCAGCCTGCACCAGCTAATTCCAGCATACGGCTCTAAAAACTTTACGGTACCAGAGGCCATTAAACAGACCCATTTATGTGGACACTTCCACCCTGGGCGGGGGATGGAGGGAGGTCTCCGCATGCGGTGATGACGGCTTTGAGCAAGCAGAGGTGGAGGGGGGGGGCAGAGAGGAGAAAGGAGGCTTCCTCAAAACACAGCTGGTGCAGGGTGCAAACCCAGGAATTTGCCAGTGGCTGCTACTTATGTCACCAGGTCTCACTGTCAGCCATGCAGTTAGAACCAGAAAACTGTAGATACTTGAGGTTGAAGGGGGTGTTACATCTGAAAGCCCTTAGGAGAGCCTGGCTGAGGAGCCGCCCGTGGCATTGGTAGGCAGCAAGCTTCCTGTCTGTGGCGGGATTCAAGCACAGGCTGCAATGGCCTCTTATACTGAAATGTGCTCCCAGGACTCAGCTCCAACATCACTTTGTCCAGGAAGCTGCCTGGGCCCTGCTCACTTGGTGTGCAGTTTGACGGGGCTTCCTTCTCTGTTCCTGTAGCTGCTGGGTGTCCCTAGTTACAGTGGTGACACTGCATCAGAATTGCTGCGATGTCCTTGGGGCTGGCTCTGTGTCTCCACACGCCAAGGGCCACCGGGCACAGTGCGGGGCACAGAGCAGGCACTTGGCACACAGCACCACTGCACTCAGTAGGATTTTTGTCTAGAGGTGCTTGGCAGGGATGTTGAGCCACCGAAACGAGGTGGGGACTAGATGACCTTTGGTTCCTTCTGGCCTCAGGAATCTTGTCTGATCTGGTTCTAAACCTGTTCTGACTGTGTATGGGATTTCACTGACTCCCAAGCCACAGTGCTTAACTATTAAGCGTATCAAACACAATGTTAGAAAGTAAACCAAGACAAAAACAACTGTGAAATCAACTTGGTATAAAATAAATGTAACTTCCCAGATGCAGGGCAAAGCTTCTGGGGACACAGCTGAGTCCAGCCTCTCTGAAGCTCCTGTGCCTGGCACAGTGCTGGCCCCGTAGGGGCACGGCTTCCCTCTGTGCGTTTCATGTCTGTGTCAAAGAACCAACTTCCCTTCCTTTCCTCCAGGGGTCTTGCTTCTGGTCTCTTCCAAAACACAGCTCCAAACCCATTTTTAGCAGGCAGACTTCCCTGACTGGCCCCCCCTGAACTCCCCCGCCCCACAACTCCCAGACCTCACAGACTTAGTAGAGTGGAGTGGAAAGAGGACTGGGCTTAGGACCAGCAGCCTGGGTTCGCGTCTGGGCTCCATCCCTCGCTGGCTGTGTTACTCTAAGTCACACTGCTTTCCTGAGTCTCAGTTTCCTCTTCTCCATGTGATTGCCAGTGTTTCACCCAGGAGTCTATGCTTCTCAGGTCACCCAGTCCCAGCATCTTGGGAGCCACTGACCAGGGGCAGAGAAGGTCATGGTCCTCACTCTTCTTTCAATGTCTGCTCTGTGCAAACGTGCTAGGCTCCTGGGATATAATGGAGCCTGAATGGAGCTTATAGACTGGTAGGGCAGATGGACTGTACTTAAATAATGGTGGTACAAACACATAGGTACAGGCTGAATTATAAGTTCTGAAGGGCAGGCACACAGTTCCATGAGAGCATGGACTGCGGTGGGTGGGGCGGGGGGATTTCTAAGCAGGCTGCAGTGGGGAAGTGATACTTCAGCCCAGAGCTGAAGGATGAGCAGCCTCTATCTGGGAAGGGTTAGGGGATGCAGTGTGGTGGGTGTGGCCATCATCCAAGAGGAGGGACCAGGACAGGCAAAGCTGCTGTGGCAGATGGAGCATCCCTGTTTGGGGAGCTGAAAGGTGCCCAATGTCACCGGAGCACAGAGAGTTAAGGGGGACAGACAAGGCCAAAGAGGTATATAGGAACCAGATGTTATAGAGCTGTGTGAAACACGCTAAGGATTTTGGCATTTTCCCTAAAAGCAATAGAAAACCAGTGAAATATTTTCAAGAGAAACATGACATCTGATTTGCATTTTGAAACACTGCTCTGGCTGAAGTGTGGAAAATGAACTGGGAGGGGCTGGGCTGCCGGGTTGGTGGAGAGCACAGCGGTTGTCCCCCCAGATGTAGGAAGGAGGCGACGGGGGCTTGAGTGGTGGCCCCGAGATGGACACAGGTGGGTGGAGTCCAGAGATATTGGGAGGCAGCATTTCTAGGTCTTGGTGAGGGTTGAATAAGGGTGTGAGAGAAACGGATGTTTAAAAAGGAGTTTGGCAGGGCCTGTGGCCTAGTGGGGCCCCAGGTTGCCTTAGCTAATCAAGCAGGTCAGGCAGGAATGGTGGCCGGAGGCAGGGGTCTGGGAAGGCGCTCCGGGATCCCCCATCAGACTGCAGCAGTGGAGTGAAATGGCGGGCCCCTTGTGCCAAGACGCTTAGTGAATTAAACAACAATCATAAAGTACCCGGAAGTCTGAGGCTTGCCATAAATAATAAACAGGGATGTTATACAAATAACCAGCTTTGCAGCCCCAGCGGGAGAAAACACATCAATAAGAAAAATGAAATAAGAAAAAATGCACCCCAAAGCCCCAACTAACAAAGTGACAATATTAGCCAACATCCTGGGGGCCCCGGCGGGCAGCGGGGAGGAGTGGCTTTGAGGACATGGTGGGCCCTAGCCTGCGTCAGACCCTGGTGGCCCCACCGTCAGAGGGAGGAGCTCCTGAGCCTGCAGACCTGTTCTCCCCTGGGCCAAGGCCCAGGCCACCCTGCAGCGCTTCTGCTCTGCTCTGACAAAAGTGCAGCCTGTCCCTCGGCCTGCGTCCCCCAGGGTGCATGAAGCTCAGATGGGCCTGAACGTGCTCTCAGGGGACAGACAGGGAAGCTCAACAAGGTCTGCTTTCCCAGGCTGTCGAGCAGAGCCAGCCAGCCGGTTTCCTAGTACTGTCCCCTTTGGTGACCAAAGCGTTTGAACTTACGGATTGGTGGTGAGAAGAGGGTGTGAAGAGGGAGACGAGAGCCAGGATAGATTTTGAATCATCACATTTTAAAGGCTTACAGGTGATCATAGCCAACATTATTCAAGTTCGTGCACAAGATGTTGAATAATCTGAGCACCCAGGGACTCTCGCCCAAGGCCACACAGCTGGCTCCTTACTCTGAGATGCTCCTTCCTCTACAGAAGCCAACAGGGCATCTGCCATCTCTGTTGCAGGGTAGGGAGGAAACAGGGGATGTTTTAGACTCAGTTCTTCAGGTTAGGGAATCAGGGTGCAGAAAGCGAGGACAGACTCCATGCTGTCCCAAAGGACATCAGGGCTGTGCGGATGCCCGGATCCCCAGCCTCCCAGGGCCCCGTCTGCCCTGCCTGGCAGAGGGTGAGGACCTACACCTGGGTGGAGGCGCACTGCCTTAGACTGGACCAGGGGGTGGTACCACCCAGAACTCTGGGGCAGGCAAGAGCCTGTGTGGGGTCTGCCACCTGTGGAGCCGGCCTCCTCCCAGAGAGGCCGGCTGGTGAACAGAAGCTGCCTTTGCTAATCCCTGCATTTGTTTCTTCCTGGGAAGATGAAAGTGACAGCGCTGGGAGGCGTTTCTGCTCTCCCATCACTCAGCTGGGAGAAGCGCCAGTCGCTGCGATTCTGAAGGTCCAAAATCTGGGATCCTGCCCCTACAGATGTGCACCTGTGTGCAAGGGAGGGCTGTACTCAGGCGCCTGTCACGGGGCTGGCAGGCAGAGCCAGCGCCTCCAGCCCCTTCTCTGCTCCTTGACATGTCCTCGTCCTTATTTCCCTTTTCAGGAGTCCTAGGGCCCGATAGAATTTTCCGGTTCCTTAGAAATGGTCTTCCTGGGCCTTTGCTCCGCCCTCCAGGTCTTTCCTATTTTCTCCCACATCAACTGGTGACTCTCCTTTGTTCTTCCCCCTCTTCCTCCCTCCCCTCCCATGTTCTCTGTATTTTTAGCTGCTCTGAAAAACCAAGCCATCTGAAGAGTGGGGGGCTTGCCCCGTGTTCACGGGTTGGCCTCCTCTTTCTGAATCTCAGGAGCACTGGGTTGTGGTCCTGGCCCTTTCAGCAGCTTCCTCCTGACCCCAGGTGAGCCACTCATGCCCCTGGCCTCCCTGAGTTGGTGGGTTGCCCTGTAATCGCTGGGGTTGTTCATGGTTCTAACACAGAGGAATGCTGAGGCATTGGAGGGGCAGGCAACGTCCTGCATCAGATACAATGTAGAGAGCTTTCTGTCTGCCTATGAATAAGAGCAGCCCTGGGCAAGCATCGCACATTGAGAAGGTGAGTAGTTCTGGGATCTCCAGGGCGAAGGGGTTATCAGAATAGCTAGGAGGAGGGGTGGTGGTAGTGGTGGTGAGTGTGTGTCTGGGTGTGGGATGAGGGGACAGTGGGGACAGTCCCCCCTGCAGAGTTGGAGGGACATACCAACTAGAGAAGCCCTGAGAAGGTAGTCTGGCAGTACCGGGGTGAGGAAGCAGAGCCCCACCTCCCAGCTCCCTGCCTCTGCTGACCTGCCTGGGCCCTGGCTTCCCAGGAGGAGCCATAGTCTGGGGAGAGGCTGAGAGGCAAGACTTACAGAATTACCTGAGATGTGGAGACTTGTTTCTTGGAATGCTCTACCTCAGTCTGCTCTGTCTGGGGAATTCCTTTGCAAGACCCCCTTTACACTTGCAGGTGACTTTGCCCATCATGGCACTGACTGCTTAAATTAAACCTGACCAACTCCTTCCTAGTTGGGATCACTGGGCCAGGGGAGGCAAGGAAGGAGCAGGATCCTTTTCTACCTGAGGCTAACTCTTTGGGTGGGGCAGGCAGTGTAATGAGTAACCACCAATTAGGCAACTGCTACAACATTAATGGGCTGGTTGCCTCCATGGAGCACAATGGTGGGGCATCCAGGTTAGGGCCTCTCTGCGGAGGGGACAGTCACAATGAGGTGTGTGTTTCTGCCCTGAGCTTATGGAGGGCAGGAGCCATGTCCTACTTACCTCTAAAAGCTCCAGTGCTTAGAACAATGCCTGGAACTTGTTATAGACATCGGTACAATTTTTCTGGTAGGTATTCAATGACCATTCGATGAATAAATACATGATCTCCTTCTAGTAGGGCCCATTTAAAGCACCATGTACTTATTCACAGGAACGCTTATGTCAAACAACTCTGATATTCTTAGGCCTAGTCTGTCTTTATCTCCTCCTTCCTTCTCTGCCCTTCACTCACTTTTGTTCCTAAGTCCGTTCGATGCCATGGACATGTTGAGTCCTAACAGGAAAGAACACATGCACATGCACACACATGCCACAGATTACTCACCACCTCCGTTCCTGCAGATATGGTGGATTCTACCCGAGAAGCTACTGCGCGCTCCCAAAGAGAGCAGCTCTCCTGCACTGTCACTTGCCTCCGTAAACGGTCTTTGAATGGTGTTTTCTCTTTATTGCTTTGTGTAGTTTAATCGCACCAATTGCGATTACTCTACCTTGTGATAAATCCCAAACCTATAAAGCTCCTGTTCATTCACTATTTTCCTCTTGCTCTTTCTCAGTCAATTATTGTTGGGGAATGTAATGAGGAGGGCAAGTGGAGGGAGAAGAAAACAAAAAGATGCCAGATTAACAAGGAAACATGAAATACAGGGCCAGTTCTCCCTAGGTGATGGACACCCTACTAAATATTGTTGAACAGAACAAATGAACTTTTAATATAGCACATGTCTTTTATATTTATTCTAACGTAGGAATATAATGATCACTACCTTATCTTTAATAGAAAAAGCAGCTAATTTTTCTAATATCTCACTAATTCCAGCATCTGGGAGAATAATTATTTTTTACTATGTTATCAATTGTTCCATTTATACCAAAGTGTATGGCACAGCTTAGACAGAGATTTCTCTTTCCTGAGCTATGTCATGGCTGCTATTCTAGTTCCGTCATTCACATGTGGAAGTTATAATTATTTTGAGTGTTGGTACAAGATAATTATACACCATAAAACAGCTCCCTATGCTTGCTGATGTCTTTCCTTATCTGAGATGTATTGGAGTTTGGACATGCAAGTTTTAGAAAGAGAAAAAAGTGCATAATGTGGTACTTGGTGTGGCAAGACTGCCCAGAGTGGGGGCAGGGCACCTTGCCCACCCCTCCAGGTCCCTTCCTCTTCTTCACCCATCCAGAGCCCAAGACAACCCACCTCATGCATCTCTTCATCTGTCCTGTTGCCTCACTCCCTCCTATTCTATCTCCTCCTTGTTAGTTGAGTTTGTAACCACTCACACAACACCCCTTGTCTTCTTCATCCTGAGACAGCAGCAGCTACTGCGTGCATGTTGTGAGTGAGTATGTGCATGAATGTGTGTGCTGAGGCATTTGGGAGGGGTGAGAACCACATCCAGAGAGGGAGGCAGGGGTGGGGAGTTAGGGGTCCTGGGCTACTAGTGATGCCTCCACTGCCCCCTCTGTCTGAATACCTAGCTTGATTCTCAATTAGTCTTCACCAGGGGGAGGGGAGGGTACAGGTTGGGGTAAGGCACCCTGGGATCTACCATTCTTAACCAACTCAGTCATACAGCTGAAAGTAATGACATATTTGTGTGGATTGTATGTGTTTTGAGAGGGGGCTCAGAGAGAACAGATACTGTTTTGGCATCTTCCCATTTTAAAGAGGAAAGACTCTTAAAATGCTGTTTTAGCTTAGCTGTTGCACAAGGTAAGGCTTACTTTCCTCGGAGGTAATCACTTCCTGATCTTATCCTGCAGTCCTGGCCTAGTCCTCCCTGCCTCCCTTCCTTCTTTACTTAATCAATATCTAAGAAGTGCATCTCTACCTAATGCTGAATTTCTTTTTATTACCATTTTTCAAACTCCTGGCTCAGAGCATTACCACTGTACCTTTCGGCTATGGCAAATGCATTCAGACCCCTTGCCATGGATTGAATTGTTTCCTCCTTTCTCTCAGTTTATGTGTTGAAGCCCCAACCCCCAATTCGACTGCATTTGGAGATGGACCTTTGCAGAAGTACTTAAGGTTAAATGAAGTCATGTGGGTGTGGCCTTGATCCAACCAGAATGTTATTTCCACAGGAAGAGCCATCAGAGGGCTTGCTCTCTCTCTGCTGTGGGAAGACACAGCAAAAAGGTGTCCACCTGCAGGCCAGGAAAAGAGGTCTCGCAAGCACCTGACCATGCTGGCACCTTGATCTTGGACTTTCTGTCTCCACAATTATGAGAAAATAATTTTCTGTTGCTTAAGCTACCCAGTCTGTAGTGTTTTGTTATCGCAGCCCGAGCTAACTAACTGATAGGACTACCTGGCCATTAGCCACTTGTCAAAGGTGGGGGAAGTGAACTCGTGTTCATGAGTCATGTGATGTGGTCCTTTGTAGGCCTCAGGACCTAGAGTCCGTACCCTTCTCCGCATCAGACACTCAGATCCAGCCCAACTCCTGACTTTTTGGCTTCCCCAAACTCTGTGAACCTCTCACTTCAGCTATTCTAATGTTCATGGGCAGCAAGAGAGAATGTCTTTTCAGCACCACGGACAGAGGTACGACGCCAGTTCCCACAAATTACAAGTTCCTTTTCCTTTTCAGAACCACGGACAGAGGCACGGCGTCAATTCCCACAAATTACAAGTTCCTGCCTAGCGCCCTGGTGAAGGCTGTGCTGGGAGTGGAGGTGGGTGGGCTGGGAAAGAGAACAGTCAGGAAGTGGGACTGACTGGCAGGAAATGCAGCCTATAGCCCTGGCTGTGCTCAGCCCCGGGGCTCCCACAAGTGGGAAGTGGCTTCTGGGTGCTACTGCCTTCTTACACAGACAGGCAGCAACACAAGGGAAGTGATACTCCTTGTGCTTCATTGTGCTGGCCTGCCTCTTGTCAGCCTGTCACCATGATGGGTGCTGGTGGCAGACCTATAACTGATAAGACATGAGGTTTGGGGAGCATCAGGGGGTGTGGAAGTCATGGACTGTGGGCTGGAGAGGAGAGCCAGCTGAGGAGCATGGGAAGAGTACGCTTGAACTGCATTGAGTCTAACTCTGGGAATAGAGATAATATAGGTGAGTTGCCTTCCCCCTGCCTGGAATGGAGCCCAGGGCTTTGGGAGGGGAGGGGTCCAGCTCATAGCAAGCTGAGCTGGTGGCAAGCCAGGGCTTTATTTGTGTGACTTTAATGAATAAATGGCAGCCCCAGCCATTGTTTATCTACTTTTGAATCCTGACAAACTGTCTGTGGCATCTGATGGAGAGGGTTATTAGCTACATGGAGACAGATGGCTGGGGATGAGGGGATTGGCTCTTCATTACAGCAGGCCCATAAGCGACAGCACTCCCTCCACATCCCGGCCTCCACATCAATGTCAATGCCTTTCCCAAGCTTCTGTGCCCAAGCGAGGCCTCAGAGGAAAGACTTAGTGCAAGAGAATAGCAGAATGGCCCATGAGTAAGTGGGAGACATAGGATGAATGGAGCTGGAAGAGAAGGCAGGTTTCCAAGGGCAAGTTCTTTGAGAATAAAAAGTCTACCTTCTTTTTTTATTATTGTTCCAAGTGCGCTGTAAGGTGCTGTTTATTCAATGGGCATTTAAGAAATGTGAGTGATTGGGAGAAAGGTAAAGCAATCTGAATTAGAAAAAATAATAGAAGATTTAATTGCGTTGGGTGGGTGGAAAACAAAAGGTAGGAATGCAAGGGGAAGAGAAAGAGGGCACACAAAAGGAGGAGGAAAGATAGCTTAAGGAAAAATTCTTCTGAATCAGCATATTACAACTTCAGGTATTAGCTACTCCTCTCCATGTTGCTATGTGAATATCTTCATGGAACTCACACATGGTCTGCCCACTGTCCTTTCTAGGTGTCTCAGGTTCTTTTTCTTGGTATTATAGTTGTAGGGCATAGCTTCCTCCTTCCACATTACCCCTGAGAAGGTAGGCGGGTTCCCACTGACCTTCATTCATTCTCCGAAACTTGTCCTTGGCCATGTAGCCCAGCACCAGACAGCATCCTCTCTTCTGGAGGCCCAGCTCTGGAAGGAAAACATAGGTGTGTGAGCCTGGAATGGGTCAGGTGTCAATGAACCCCCTTTGCAGGGGATGTGGTGCTTGTTGCTCTTACAAAGAGGGCTACTTATTCATTTTAAAAACATTTTCATGGCACTTACTATGGTCCAGGCATGATTTTAAGCCACACATTCCTTATTTGATTTTCACCAAATCAAATAAGGCACCTACCACTATCCATTTTACACCACCCTCACTTACATATGTGTTTTTTAAGCAGTCTTTGGTCAAAGGACTATAGGTGGCAGAATCAGGAGTCTGAACCCAGGTGGTCTGGATCTAGAAACCATGCTTTAATGACTACTCATAGGTTAATGAAGCCCAGTGTGTCCCAGGCTTTGGGACTGCACTGAGATGACAGTGGGACTGTGGTCAGCCTGCCAGAGGAGGGGCAGAGTCCAGCCAGTGGTGTCCAGCACAGGGCAGTGCAACCAGACACAGAACATCTGGGATGAAGAAGCGATGGACTCGGAGGAAGATGCAGGGGTCGAGGCAGAGGCAGGAAGAGTCTGCCTTTTGGGAGAGTGTAGATTTCTGGGGCTGGGGATCCTGTGCATCCTGTTTTTTAAAAAAAAATCCTCACCCAAGGTTATGTTTATTGATGTTAGAGCCAGAATGAGAGGGGAGCAGAGAGAGATAGAGGGAGAGACATCGATGTGAGAAAGAGACATTGATCAGTTGGCTCTTGCGCCTTGACTGGGTAACCTGCCCAGGAATTGAACCCACAACTAGTTTGGTGAACAAGATGATGCTCCAACCAACTGAGCCCCCCAGCCAGGGCCTGTGCACTTCTACATTCAGGTACCATTCAGCACCATCATCAAGCACTTTTGCAGTGTAGACCCAGGGAGGAGCCTTGGGGTTGGGATGGCTAAGAGACACAAGACAGACTCTGGTCTCAAAGACTTTGACCTGATTGGAAAAACAAGTTAGAACAACTATGCTAGACAGCAAAGACAAGGGACAAATTTTTTCCACAGTATTTTGTAAATCAGTGCCCACTGTGTGTGAGCATTGGACGGAGTACTTGCACCTCACAAGAAGTCAAACTTTCTTCTCCAGTGGTTGTCCTCTAATCCTGATTTGTCTTAAGCACTTCTGGGTTCTGAAGCAGTTCAGCCCCACATTTCTCTTTGACCCCCACACCAGCCCCGTGAGGTAGGCAGATGGGGCCCTGCTCTTCACATGATGCAGATGAGAAAATTGAAATTCAAAGATGCTAAGCAGCATCCCATGCTTCTTTTAGATGCTCCCCCACCTCTTTTCTTAGAAGTCCTGCAACTGTGATGGTTGCCGTAAACTGGGTGAATGAACAAGGGGTATGATTTCTGGAAGACGGAATGTAGCTGTGCCTTCTCCCAGGCCTTGCCAGGCTTTTGGGCACCCAGGTTTTCCTCCAGCAGTGCCTTGGAGAAGGAGGGTCCCACTGAGTGCTGTGTTGCAACAGCTTCTCCAAAAGCCTTGGGTCCAGGCTGTTAGAGTATAGACAGGCGGGGCTCATCCCTCCTTCTCGTCTCCATCCACCTCTTGTTGCCCAGTGCGCCCTCCACCAGTAGCAGGATGAAAGGGAGCTCAGGGCCCAAGGGAGGCAGATAAGTCAAGTGCGGGGGCTCCTGCCCTAGAGGAAAACAAAGCGTGGCGGGTGGTGGCAGGATGCCATAGCCCAGGGAGGTCGCTAGCTTTGATCTCTTGATTCTTTAAAGGGGTTTATTGACTATCAGTAAAGAGCAGAGAAGCAGACCTGAGCATGCCTTATCCAAAGGCACCCACTTCTTTTCCTTTCCTTCCATGCTCACTCATCTGAAGGCACGGCCAAACCTCCCTCACTTCAAACAGCCTTACATCTCCGGCGCCCAAATTGACGATGTTAAGTTCCCTCATCCAAGGCCTTGGCTCTTTCTGCAGGGGCTCCTGCTCTGTAAGGCCACGTGGATCAAAGCTCCTTTGATGTTTACTTACTATATTTGTGGATTCTTTCTAACAACCACCTTCAAGAGGCAGGCATGCGGCCTGTCAGGAGGGGGGCCAGTGGAAGTACAAGCTGTGAGGAGGCGCTGAGCATCCCTGAGTGATAGCTTCTTGCCTGAGACTGTATTGAAACCTCAACATGCTAAAAGCAGGCAGAGTGAGCCAGTCCATTGGAAGCCCACACGATTGTTCATCATCAGAATGATACAGTTGCTGATGGTTCTCATTGTGTTTTCCAGCGACTTCTTATGTGCATCTGAAGCTGTGGCTGCTAATGAGAAAGGGAGGCTGGGCTCCTGGACCAAGCCCGGGAGGAGGCCAGGCGTGGGGGCAGAAGGTACTGGATGTGTTTAGGCCAATCTCCTGTTGGTGTTCCAGGAAAGTCCCCTCAATTCCCAGGGAAATGGATGGGGCATAATTTTTCCTAAAGATTTAGTGAATGTGGACAACCCACCGAACCAAGATCATCTGTGGTGGCTGTCTCTGCCACCCTCACCCAACCCATCTGACGCCCGCATAACCCCAGAGCGGTTGGGAAGAGGCTGCACATACAGTGTTATAAGTAACAGCCTCACTGACCATGTTTGATTTTTGCAGATGACCAGGAAAAGAAGTTTCAAAAACACTTGATTGGTGAAAGAAATGGAGGACCAGGCAATTTCTCAATGTATTTGGCTCATTTAATTTGACACGTGTGGGTTCATCTTAATTATTTCAGCAGCAACATTACAAGGTGCTAATGAGCACACTGTAGAAACCTGTCAGTGAGAGGGCTCTCCGGCGGGGTCTGGGCTGAGAGGTGGGCAGAGCTGGCGAGATCTGTGCGCAAACAGGCAGATTGGAGGACCAGTGTAGCTGGCCGCACATGAAAATGTGGGATTTCTTCAGAGCTAAGTTAGAGGTCACCGGGTCCAAGTGAGGAAGCATGCCAGCAGGGCCAAAGGGGGTGTTGGGGGGGGGGTGCACCTGGAACCTAGGTGAGGACCAGGCAAGCAGGACCCAACTGCTCTGGCTTCGGGAAGCCCCACTGAGCCAGACTAACCAGGCTGTTAAGGCAGAGATGATCCAATGTGACAGGAAGAACTGTGTCCTTCACTTTGTGACCTGGACCAGCCTCTGGGCTGCCACCTCCCTTGTCACATTGCACTGGGACGGAGGGTGGAGCCAGATCCCAGATACCCACTTTAGAACGAATGGTGCAACGATGGAGGCATCTCCGAGGAGACTTGGAGGCTGCACACTCAGGCTGGGCACTTCTCAGTTGCTGGACCACCAGGTGCACCAAAGGCATCCATGGGAAATAATTCACATGAAACAAGGGGTTCTGGCTTTAAATAAAAGTCCACTGCAAAGAAGTCCCAGGTCACCTGCAGGCGGGGGAGGGTGGAGGGCACTGTCTGAGGAGAACAAAGGGTTAGGAAATACTGCTGAGCAAGGACACACTTATAGGAAGAGCATGTTTCTCCAGGGAAGGGAAGAATTCGTCCCAGAGACTCCTGGCCCCTAGACTGTGAACGCTTGGATTGTGCCTTGTTTTAAAAAAAACTTTGAGCCCCTGGTTCCAAGCACAGTGCCTGCTAATTTAAGAAAAGGGCCAACTAAAGAAATATTGGATAGCGATGAGTTTTCCTCAGCCCAGGTCAGAATGAAGTCGAGCAGGCTTGGAAGTGGCGTGATGGACTGGGCAGGTAAGGGGGTGGTGCAGTGAGTGAAAGCTGTAATTCCCGTGAACAGGAGTCTAGGAAACGGAGGTTTTCCTCTCGAGAGGAATAAAAAGCTTTATAAATGGAAAGGGTTCCCTTCAGTTTCAGAGGGTGAAGGTGGGACTTTTTTCTAGCCCCAGGGTTTTTAAATTCTTATTAGTAATAACAAGGACACTGATTTTACTTCACGTTTGTGAAATATGTATTTTTTTCACGATGCTGTCATATTCTCTGTCTCATTAGATACTGGCAGTGGCTCTGTGAAGTAGGCAAGGCAGGAACTACTTCCCTCATTTCCGTTTCAGAATCTGAGGCTCAGAAAAGCAAAATGACAATTCAAGGCCAAGGTTGGTACCAGGGCTCAGGCTAGAACCTGGGTCTGGTGTCCGGCTTAGTTCTGGAGACAGGGCTGGCATCCCTGGGTGGTGATGGCTGTGGGGCCCAGAGGAGGAAGGAGGAGCTGCAGGTCGTGGGGTGGCCCTGGCCAAAGGCCCCGAAGGCTGGAGATTGGCCTGGGGTCATGCCTCAGTTGGGGGCCCTGCCCGACGGCCTCTCCCACCTGCGGTTGTCCAGCACGGCTGTGCCGATGGCAGGAAGCTGGTGTCTCATGTTTGGAAAGTTCTCGCCTTGATTCTGCTGAACTTTTTTCTTCATTGGCTCTGTCCAGTCCTGTTTTCAGCACAATCACTCACATCCCAGGCAATGGTGCTGCCCATAAATCATGCAAAGGTCGGTTTTCTGACCCACCCCTACAGAACAGAGGCATGAGGAGAGGCAAAGGGAAGGCTGATCAACCCGACCAGTCCTCATGCATAACTCGGAAGCTCTAGGGCAAGCAATAAATGTTTAATATCCCAATAATACCTGTTCCATAATTTTTGAGTCTCATTGCTTGCAAGTTGTAAGTTTATTATAGGAACCATAAACTTTACATTGTTGTAAGGACATAATTGCTATTTCATTGCTTATTTAATATGAGTTAATTATATTAGAACTAAGTTTTCCCCTGTTCATATTAAGTATCAATTAGTTGTTTTCAACTATTGATTTGTATTTAATTAACTATGCTATTACATACCAATTAAATTTTTCTAAGAGAAACCTGGAACAGCTGTGATCCTAAATCATGTTTTTAAATTAACGAATTACATAAAAAGCTGATGTCGAGTTGCCCTGTTTTAGGAGCAGTTGACAATCGTGACAGCTTCCCCCAGTTTCTGGGGCCACCAGCCCGGGCTCACTAGCTCCCGCAGGCAGCAAAGCTGCTCCTGACTCCAGGTGACGAGCACCCAGTGGTTTCCCACAGCAGCAACAGCAGCCGCAGGAGCTGGTGTCGGGGCAGCCCTCTGCCAGCCCTGCTGTTCTCGGCTGCCTCAGCCGGCTGTTTCCTGGCTGTTTCCAGCCCTTTCCACAGTGTGGCCAAGGCAGGCGGTACATTAGTGGGCCTCCCAACCAGCTGTGGGTCCCCGATTGCCTGTGTGGCTACTGGCCCCAGATGCCACATGCCTGCAGGAAATCTGGTGCCCATGTGGTCATCCATCAGTCCTCTGGCTTCTTCAAGTCTCTGCTCCACTGGCCTGAGTCCGTACGCCACGGATGTGAAAATCACAGCAGTCATGTACTGAGTAGCCCTAGGCATTTGACTTTCCTCATCCTGTTTCAACCTCCCACCAACCTTCTGACCATAGGTATTGTTATTCTTGTCTTGATGTATAAAGAAATAGACATGTTTGAAGGGTAAGGAGTGTGCCCTTACCCTTGTGATGGCAAAGCTTGGTATACACCTGTGTGCCTCCTCCGTGCCTGGTACAGCCATGTGCCTCCCCTTAGGCATCACCTGGGGTCTTTCTCCCAAGTGGTTAATTACTTGGAGTTCCAACATGGCCACCAGCTGATGCAGAACGTGACCTTCTTCTGGACCGCTTGGGCATCAGTGCAGGCCCCCAGGTTGGCGGGGTCTGCGCACCCCTCTGCACAGTGGACTTGGGACGCTGGCCTCACTGCCCTGCCCCCCGGGGGCTGGGAACAGCCCACCTCCCCATGCCCGCAGCCCATTGGTTGGTAGCACCCAGGGCTCACCCACCTGGGGCCAGGCTCACTTAACTCACCACTGTGGGGAAGCAGACACTCACTGACTGCTTACGATGTGTTACTCTCTAAGCTAAGCACTCTGTGTATATTATTTTCCTCAATTGTAAAAATCCTATGCAGTAAGTACTATTTTATTTCTGTTTGAAGGAAGAGAAAACTAAGCATCCAAAAGATTAAATAACTCACTTGGGGTCATACAGCTAGTAAGTGTGGGGACCAGTGAAATGGATTACAAACGCGGTTCCTCGGACTCCTGGCATGCTCTCTGTGCAGTGCAGGGGGTCAGGAGTGAGATATTGTTAGTTGAAGGACTTTATGGGAAGCAGTTTTATTGCATGTGCAAGATTACTGCGGCCTCTCTGATTGAAGATGTCTAGTCCCAGCAGGTTACTAGCTCTGTGGGGGGCTGTGACAGAGAAGCAGGCCCAGAAAGGCCATTCCTGCCCTGGTCTGTCATCTGTCTACTCATCCTGTGAGGAGCAGGGGCTGCTGAAGGCTGTATGCCTGGAAGGCTGTTAGACTTTTCCGGAGACAAAGCTGGAAGTTGGTGAATCATGTTTGAACGGGACCAGATGTTCCACAGCTGTGTGCCCGGAGCTGGGGGAGGCCCCGCCTGGCGTAGCCCATCAGTCAAGTAGGGAGGCCAGGCAGGAGGCCATCTCGTTTCTCTTTTCTAGGAGGGTCAACAGAGCCCTCAAAACTAAGACTGAGAGGACAGGAGGCCTGCCAAGCTCCCCTTCCCACTCCATGTACTGCCTGCCCCCCTCCCCCCACACACTCCTGCAGTCCTCTTGAGGTCCAGGTCTTTGGGGGAAGAAGAGGCCCAATAAGAGTTTATACTATAAATATAAGGCAGGTTTGTGGATGTACTCTCCATGCAGATTTGTAAAGATGTGGATTATTAGCAGCAATACTCAGGTGAGGCTCAGGGGAGTTGAGTGGTTTTTCTGAAGTTGCTCTGGGAAGGGGAGGAGCCAGGATTACGCAGGATTACACCCAAGCCGGTGTGGTCCCAGAGCCTCTGCCCAGGCTGTGCCCCTCTGCCCAGATGCAGTCTGGAGGATGCACACTCAGCCCAGGCGACCAGCAAAGACCACCCCCGACCCTGGGAACAAGGGGACCATGTGTGTCTGCAGGGTGCTGGCAGATGGAGTCGCAGGCATTGCTGACAAGTGGTCTCACCCCTGCGGAGCCCTGTGGGAGGCAGGCCCCTGGGGAGCCCGTGTCTGGAGGGGGAAGGATGGCCACTGCGGGGAGGGGCTGGGGAGGTGCAGGGAAGCACCCTGGGTTACCTGGCACTGTGGCTGCTCAGCCGTGTGCTTGCAACCCCCCTGGTCACCCACCGTGGCCCAAATAAGATCATAAAAGCCGAGGATTAACCAGGGGGGTCTCAAGGGGGCCACGAGCTGGCTTTAAAGGCTTCACATGAATTTAGGTGGCAACAGGTGGTCTTTGCCCTCGATGCCATGCCTGCTGGGTGGGGTGAGGTGGCGGGTGTCTGCTTGCCCCTGACACAGGGCAGGGACAGGAAAACATGTCCCTTCAGAGGGTAGGGTCAGGCTGAGCTTCAGGGGGCTGGGGTGCCCCCCACTCTCTGGGCAGCAGAGCCGCTTAGAGGACAGTAAAACGAAGGCGTGTCCTTGCCCCTGGGGAGCAGTTAATCACACCCTGTAGCCAGGCGGTGCTCTGCTGCAGGGCGGCGGAGCCCATCCAGAAGCTGCACACACTCCCTGGGGCAGGAGGGCAGCTGTGAGCAAGTGAGCAACCTCTCTCTGCTCCGCACCTCTGCACCCACTGCCTGAGCCGGGACTGTCTACTGCCTGGACGTGTGTGGGTAGTCTGGGGAGCTGAGGCTGGTGAGGAACAGGGACGTGGGGTCCTCCAGGTTTCCAGGGCAGCACAAGGTGCCCACTCCTGCCCACGAGGCCTGGAAGAGAGAGGCAGAGCACCAGCAGAGAAGTCAGGGAGCCCTGCTAGTCCCCCAATCCCAGCCCCACCTCGAGCCTCACACACCCCATTACAACCCTGCGTCTCACAATTAAATTGCACCTGCCAGTTACCTCTTGGCACAGCAGCAATCCAAGCTCGGTGGTGGCTTTCTTCGTTTATGTGTATTTGTTTACTTAGTAATTATTTACCTAGCTATCCCTGGAGCCACATGGAGCCCAGCCCCAGACCATCGTTTCTTTTGCCTTCAAAACCCAGGAAAGCACATGCGGTCACTCTCACTTGGTGTGTGGGGACAGGTGGGCAGGAGGCGAGGACAGTGGTGAGCTCTGGTTGGGGGATGCCTCTCAGAGGGCGGTAGGGTGCATGCCAGAGGCTGGGTCTACCCCCCTCTTCTTGCCCAAGATGCTTATGGAAGGAAGGTCCACTACTTCCAGAAAGCTCCACAGAAGCCCCTCATCCTGTAGGCCAGAACGCGGGTGAGAGAACATGGTTGTGTCAGCCGCTAGCACACCTGTCATGTTAGAAGCACCCATCAAACGCAAGTTCTCTTTGACCTTGCCCGCAGTGAGATGGTCCTGGAGGAGGGCACAGAGGAGGGAGAGTGTCCACCACTTGCCTGAAGTCACCCATCCAGTAAGGGCAGAGCTGGGAGGTGAACACGACTCTTTGGGTAAAGCCACACCCCCACCTCCCCTAGAGTCCTGGGCTCCAAGCTGCAAGCTCAGCATCGGAAATCAAAGCGCCTTTCTTCTCTTTAATGATAACCTTTCTGGGGGGAGAGTGCGGGGGAGAGCCCAAGAGCTTCGATTAAGGAACCGACCTCAAACAGATCCAGGGGAGTCATTCTGAAGCGGGGGCCTTCTCGTAATAAGAACAGGAGAGTTGACTAGCACGAGGCCAGCCCAGGGGTGGGCTGGTTGCTAACACACATGCCAGGAACCTGCGCGTCAGTAGGTGAGCCCCGGGGAGGTGACACCGTTTGGGGCCATCCAACCCGGCAGCCCCACTGGAGCAGAGGACAAGGCTGACGGGATGGAATGACAGGGAGAGAATGCTGCTGGGACAGTGGGAAGGAGCTCGACTCCAGTTGGAGCCTTAGACGAGCATCCCCTGAGGGGAAGTGGTGGTTATTCACCACCTCGCCCCTGCCTGCCCCCACCAGCCTGCTTGGCGGGTTGTTTGTGGGCTGTTCACGGGTTCCCGGAGCAAGTGTGTGTGATGCCACAGAGGAATCCGCCCCCCCCCCCCACAACTGACCCTCTGGCCCTGCTCTGGGGCTGGGGCTCATGAGGTCCCAGTGCACGAGGGGTGTGGGGCTTCACGTGCTCGGTGACCTGTGTCCCCATAAGAAACCGTCAGGGCCCTTGGATGTCACAGCGCTGGTGGCCCAGCCTGGACTGCAGGAGGCTTTATAGCTCTTGTTAATCTGGAGAAGTTCCTCTGGCTGGAGGGTATGGAGGGGCGGCCTGGACTCAGACAGGGAGTGTCCTTTAAACAGAGGGGCCTGGGGAGCAGGAGGCCTTGAGCTTTCCTTTGGATGGGATGGCCAGGTCCTCTCTTGGCTCCTGAGGCCCTGCAACTCACGGGACTCACACACAGCAGTGTGACCCCTCTGACTGTGTCCCGGCTCTTGGTCTGAGGGTCCACCTCTCTCGTGTCCTCAGTCTGTGCAATGGAGACCTCCTGAGCGAGGGTGAGGACTGCAGATAATCTATGCAGAAAATGGGGAGGAGAGGAGAGGTGTGTTCCTTCCAACTGCGCGAAGACTCAGAACCAAGGCTGGGCACATGGTAAGCGCCCCAGAGATGGCGGTGAGTTAGAACACTAACAACATAAGGTATTAGTGTAAAGAACAGGGCAAGGTATGACCGCAAGTCAGGACAAGACTGAAACACTCCGAGCATGCTGTTTAGCCTGAGGGCTCTGGTTCTGCAGTCTTCACAGAGGCTCCTAGGCTGTTGTAAAGGCTGTGCCCACTGCAGCCCCAGGGAGGCTGTGCCCAGCTCTCAGGGAAAGGGGCTGGCTCGTGGTGGTCCTAGTGGGGCCTGCCACCCATGGCTGTGAGGGCCTGGTTGTACCCTCTTTTCTGTGATCCCTGCCAGAGTTGAGCCATGGCATCTGCTAGGGGCCAAGTTCCTGGTCCAGATACCAGTGATCCTAGACCTGCTGGGAGCCTCCCTGCCTGGGGCAGATGCTGGCCTGATTTCCTGGTGACCCGGCTCTGCTCTAATTAGCTGGGTGACCTTGGGTGAGTCATCTACTCTTTCTGGGCCTCGATTTTCTCATCTTCAAAATAGAGAGTTGGAACTAGGGCAGGAGACTTAACCTGGTATCTGAGAACCTCAATCAAGTGTTTTTACACTCTTAAGAATTTGCATACAAAACTGAGTATGTATGTATTTTTTTCTAGAAAGAGACTGTGGTTTTTATGTACACCCCCACCCCAAACTATAAGTTCTCACCAAAAGGGGTTGCTAAGATCCCTGTAGCTTTGGGTTTGTTGCTTCTGAAGGCCTCCCCTTCTCTGATGACTGTGGCTTACAAATGAAGCTGATGGCAGGGAATGAGGGCAGAGGAAGCCAGGGAACTGAGGGCAGGGGAAGCATTTGGACTACTTCCAATGACCGAGCTTTTGTAGCCTTGGGAGAAGGGGTGCAGTTTCAGCTCCACCCCCCAGCACAACGGGAAGGCCCTCCTGTCTGCTTCCTTCTGTAACCTTAACTGGGGCCACAGCTAATGTAGGGCGAGACTTCCCCCCAACCCCGCTAGAGGGCCAGAGGAGGAACCCACAGGGTTCTGGGAGCCAGGACAGGATGTGGGGGCGGGGTGGGGATGACTCTATAGGTCTTTAAAGATTTGCCAGCGTAGCCATCCTATTCAGTCCTTACACTGTTTGCTCGAGATTAACCCACGCTTCTTTGTGTACTTTCTTACGCCTCTGGTCTTGTGTACATATTTGATTTTGTGCATTAATCAGAAATGTCAGATAATGTTAGAAGCGGAAGGGAACTTAGGAATCATGCCCATTCAACCCTGGCCAGGGGAGGAAAACAGCTCAGAGAAGGGAAGCCATCCGCTCAGTGCTGCCGGGGGCAGAGCTGTGTCTTTCCCATCCTGGCAGCACCCGGAGTGGCAAGGACGGCCCCCACCCTGCCCGCCTTCCTCCCCAGCCCTGTTCCCGACTGCAAAGCCAGCCTGGGTGAGCAGCTCTGAGAACGTAACCTGCTGACCCAGCTCAGTGCCCTCGACTGCGCTGTTCCTTCTGCCAGGTGTGCCCACGCTCCTCGCAAATGTCTTGTTCTGCTCGGGTCCAGACCCCCTTCGGGAAATGTTTTTATCACTCATCCATGCACTGGGCACCCCACCCCCTGGACACCCCTGTGCCTCACATACACCTTCGCCATGCGACGTCCTGTGGATGTAACAATGGTGCATTTTCCTTGGCTCCACCCTTGCAGACTGTGGGGTGGGGACTGACCACACTGACTCTTGTACCTCTACCCCCTACACAGAGCCTGGCTCAGTTGCCCTCAGTAAATTCTTACACGTGCAGAGTGGGGCCGGGACAGTCCACCCTTATGGCCAATGTACTTGGCACCTGGGGTCTCCTCCAAATCTTGGGGGCCAAACTGAGGGCTCAGGTCTGAGAGTCTGTCAGGTGGTCTGAGAGCAGGACGCGACGCTTCTCCCACCTTCTCTTGCCCTTCCTTCTTTCAGACAGGCCCGTGTGTGGGCCAGCCTCTTACATGGGTCAGGCTTACGTGGTTGTTTCAAGTCATTCACGCTTCCACCTTAATTTTTTTTCTATCCCTCACTCATTCATGCCATGTTTGTTGAGACTCACTCTGAATTGGTTCTGTTTGCCTCTCTGGGCTTCCGTGGTAGACAGCGTCACTCAGGGTTGGGAAGTGTCACGCCACTTGGATGAGTCACTGGGCCTCACCATTCGCAAAACGCTGCCACTCAAGCTTACCAGGGGCTGGTGGTGTGTCAGGTGCCTCGCGGTGGCCCTGCACGTGACTGGGGCTGGCACCCCCGGCTGCTCTGAGTGTGGGTGCCCACGCATGCGGGAGGGGATTGATTTGCTCCCTCTCTTCCCTAGGGTCTTGTTTCCGGAGGCAGGGCAAGAGGGTCCTTTCCATCAGCCAGGAGCAAGAGACTGCTGAGCTGCAGACCGAGTTCTCTGTGTTGGGACGCAAAACCAGGGTCTACTGAGCAGCTGCCCTGTGCTGGGCGCCATCACACGCACACGCTTAGGTCACTGACTCCACATATAATGGGTGACGGAGCTGTTGCTCCCCTATGTCTCCAATGAGGACACTAAGGCTCAGAGTGGCTGTCGGGCCAGCTCCGAGTCCCATGCTCAGCACACAGCGGGCAGAGCACCCTGCCTTCCCTGTGGATCGTTCTCAGTCTCGAGGAGCACTCCCACACACGGGGAGGCTCCAATAGCATGAAGGGAAGGGGGGCTGCAATGTCCCAAGCCCCCTTTCAACAAAGGGCCCAGCAGCATGCTTGCCTTGGCCACGTTTCCTGCCACCCCCGTGTGTGGCGTGTGGATTGAGTGTGTGGTGGGGCAGACTTTGAAGGATAGACATCTTCTCTAGGGTCAATAAGCCAAGTGAGTTTGGGTCTCAGTTCACACAAATGTCACCAGAAACAAATTCAGCCTCTGGACTTCTGGGTCAGTCAGGCTTGTGGCCAAGGCCAGAGGGCAGAGCCCGCAGCCCCAGGTCTCTGGGAAGGAGAAGGTCTGGGACACCTGTTGGACCAGTGCAGGTCCTATAGCCCCGGGTGGGGGGGTCCTGGAGACCAGCATCCTAGAAACTGGCGTCCCTCGTCTGTTCCTTGCCTTCAGGGAGAGGAGCTGAGCAAGAAGCTGTGGGATGACCCCCTAGTTCTAGATTCTTCTCAGAGACAGGGGCTTGGAGATCACTCAGGCCCACTGCACACCCAGTGCAGGATCCCCATGATAGCATTTCTAAGAAGTAGTCACATGTTTGCCCTTGGATCCTTCTAGGAACAGGGAGCTCATTACTTTGTAAGGCTGTGCTTTTCATTTTTGGAGACCTAAAATAAGGTTCAAGTTCTTCTATACCGCACTTCAATATCCTCTACCGACCTGCAACTTTGACCCATCCATCCTGAATCTGCTCCACACAGAACAACACCGATCCTGGTTCCATCCAACTCCCCAGAAGTTTAGCAGATGGTCTTCTCTTTTCCAAGAGAAACAACCCTTGGGAGTTAGGGGCCTGGGACGCTGTAGCCAAAGACTGCCCTCTGGTTCTGTACACCGTTAAGGCCCTGTCTTCCTCCATTGGTCTTCCCTTAGCATCTCCTGAAGCAGGAGGAGGGCAAATGGGAATTCACCAGGGAATCCTTGTCTCATGCGTCTAGGGAAGGAAAGACGATGACCTGGGTCTTTGTGTGGACTTCCATGTGGGTGTGATTACACGGTGTGTAATAGAAGAGACAGTGTGTGTGTGCCCACTCAGTGAGGATGTGGAGTAGGTACATAGTGAGCCGTGAGTGTTTTTCGTGTGTGGGTGTGTGGAGTGTGTGGGGATGCTGCTCCCATGTGCGGGTCCTGGGGGAGGGGCTGTGTGATGCAGCTGTGCTTGGAATCCACCTCCCCCACCTGAGAGCTCTCTGAATGTGGCCCCAGCCTTTTCTGCCCCACGGGTGGCTGCAGCTCTGTCTGTAAGGCCAGTCCACCCTCTCGGAATTGTTAATGTTCCAGCCTCTCTTATTGCAGCAGGTCTGGGCTTACTGACTCCGAGAAGGAAAGGGACAGCCTAGACTGTGAGCAGATTTCTGCCCTGTGAGAGGCTTTGCTTACATCCTCTCATGTTCTCCCCTCCACACCTAGAGGCAGGAAGTGATCCCCCATGGACTTGGGAAGATGCTGAGGATCAGCAAAGTGCCGTGATGATGCGAGGCCACCCAGCAAGGAGCGGTAGGACCCAGAGCCCGTGCTGTCTCCCTACACAGGCTACCTCCACGAAGCAGCACCCAGGGAGGGTGTTGGTGGCAGAGCTGGCTTGTGACTCCGAATGGTCTCCCTCCTGCCAACCACTGCTGGCCCTGAAAGATGAACAGGTGGAGACGAAACCGTGACCATAGCACAGCCTCCCCTGATTTCCACTGAGAGCTGCTAAGGATTTACCACGTGGAAGGGCGGGTACTTCCTGAACACAGGCCAGGATACAATCCAATTTCTTCCATTCTGTGCAGGCCAGGGGTTCAGGCTGCGCTGTCCCTTACAACTCCCTTGGGGTTACAGCCCGTCATTTCCCCAGATCCTCCCCCTTGCTGTGTGAGCGTTTATCCCTCCAATTTACTTATTACGTGTCTACAGGACCTTTCCTACGGCACTCCATGCCCCAGGACCTACTCTCTCATCTAACCAGCAACTTCTCTCATGAATAAGGCAGCACAGGTCAAGGGGGATGGCAGTGGGAGAGGAGAACCGGGCGGAGCGTGAGGGAGGAGGGGCAGAGGCAGGAGGGCAGGTTCACAGGAGGCCCACGTGGCTTCGGCCCTGCACTGGGGGTAGGGGGGTGGGTATGGGAGGCTCCCTGAGCAGGGTGGCTCTTGTGTCTTTTTCCACACCTGGGCTTGCACCTGGCTGTGGACAGTTGTGGCTCCCACGGTCCTTGCGCCTCTCCCCACCACTGTATTATAGTATCTGCTTCTGTGTCTGACTATCTCCTTGGATTGTAAGGTCATTGAAAACAGGGGCTGCATCACGTTTTCATACTTGGCACTTGTCGCTGTGACTGGTCCACAGTGGGAGCTTAATACACGTCAACTGGACCAGACACTGGACGAGAGCTGAAGGTATGGAGGTGCACCAGGCTCATTTCGACCCTCTGGAGGCCCCATCTTTGGGGTGCAGGCCGCATATGCAAAGGGCAACCGACAGCCACTGGGGCAAATCTGCCCAGGGAAGAAGTCTTCAGGGAAGAGGTGGGACTAGAACTGGGCCACATGGGGCACTGGGGACAGGTCCCTGGAGGGGGAAGAGCATTCTAAGTGGGAGGAATGGCTTGGGCAAAGGTTCAGGGTAGGGATGGGAAAAGTGGTGGCAGGATCTGTGCAGGGAAGTCAGGAAGGGTAGTTTGAGGCACACAGTGGAGTGTGGAGCCTGGAATTTCTCCTCCTTTAATGGAGAGCTTGTCCAGGCCAAAGCCCATGGTTCCCAGCATCCATGCATGGCCCTCCTGATGTGTCTCCTGCAGGGAAGGAGGCTGGCATGGCGTCTGTGCACTGTGGATGAGCAGGGCCCCATGTGGCCTGGGACTGCTCTGCCCCATCTTCCCCTGTGAGCCCAGAAAGGAAGAACCAGCCTGACTCTTCTGGTCCGAGGGAACTCCCACCCCAACCTGGCCATGGCCTAACCTAGGACTCTCCTCTCCTGCCAGGATTAGGTCTCAGGTAAGACTGTAACACGAGGCCCGGAAAGGAATAGCTGGAGGGAAAAGTTGGAGAGGGGACGGACACTCACTGAGCACCTCCTGGCTCCTGTGTCACCTAGGGTAGGTGCTCATAGTCTCAGTTTACAGATGGGAAAACAGACACTCTTGGGAGTTAAACAAGCTGCCAAGGTCGGTGGCAGTGGGGTTGATGGCAAAGCCTGGCCCCTCCCTTCATTTGGCCCTGGTCTGCCCATGTGGTTCGTCGGGCCTTACTGTGTGATCCTGAGCAAATCATACAGCCTCCCTGGGCTTCCAGTTCCTCATCTCTCCATCCAGGCCGGGGGGGGGGGGGGGGGGGGGGGGGGGGGGGGGGGGGGGGTGTTGGAGGAGGGGTGCGGCTCTCAAGTGACTCCTCTGCTCAGCTCAGACCAGGCAGGGCTCCTCTCACATGGCTACCCGCTCCGAGGATAGGCTGCCGTGTTTTGCCAGCAGCCCCCATGGGGGCTTCGCTAGCCGCACTAAGCCCCGGTTTGTGTTCTGCCTTCAGTGTTTTATGAGAGTTGGTATCAGCACGCACTCCCCTGATGCTGCCGGAAGCGATAATCCCGACACGGTTGGAGGGTTTAGTGGAAATCCTCTGCTACAGCAGAAGAAAGTGAAACTCGGCAAAGCAAGGATTTCTGCAGATGCAAAATCTGCCCATTTACCTTCCGAACCCAGGTTGCTGGGCGGGGATGCTGAGAAGCAGCTAGACACCCTCGGCTCCAGGTCTGCCCCGAGGTCTTGGGGACTTTTGCAGGCCTAAAGCCCCTGAGGATGGAAGGGGCGGGTCCCCAAGCCTTCCCTCTGCACTAGGATCGAGATTCTGTCGACTGTTGCCTGCACCAGGGCACTCACTGTGGTTACACCCATTTTGCTATTAAGTCACAGAAGTAGGAGACTTTTTATTTTTGATATAAGGCTCTGAAAGCTTAAGTGACCTGCCTAAGTTACACAACCAGTGAACGACAGAGTGGAGAAGGGCCACTCATTACGGACAGGGGGATACTGCTACTTTTTCTTGCCAGTTGGACCTTCCATCTCTCCCCAACCCCACACCAGCCTGTCGTCACCATGGAAATTTCCCTGATGGGTCAGCCTGCTGACCTGGCCTTCCATCCACTGTGTGGCCCTGGAGCCTCCTCCATCTGACACTTGGCCTCTGGTCACAGTTGGCTGTGGACACCTTCAGAGCCCAGGGAATCATGTGGTTACAGGGAAAACATGCTCCTGCCCTAAGCTTGCCAGCAAATCTAGGGCAATGTCATCTTCCTTACATAAGGCTTTACCATTTCTGAGATACTGAAACCTCCAGATTTGCCCAACTGCAGACCTTCTCCCCAGCCCAGGACAGCCAGGATCATGGCCAAGGCTAAGCTGCTCAAGACCCCTCCCCCCGGCACATCCATGAAGACAGTCTGTCCAGAGCCCCAGTGCCCAGAACGTGGCCCAACACCTGGGACCTTCTCTGCTCTCGCCGTCAGAACAAACACACAGGGCAGCCTAGCATAACGAGCGTAGTGTGTGCAGTGCAGTTAGACAGCCCTGGCTTCGAATCCCAGCTTCAGCACTTACTAACTGTCTACCCCTAGGCAGACATTGAACTCCTCTCTGAGCCTGCTTCCCTCTTTGTAAATGGAAACAATAATCCCACCCACCTCAAGGAGCTGCCTCGGGGATGCAGGAGATTGAGCACCCAGCACAGTGCCTGGCACGCAGGACGGCTCCGCAGAGGGAGGTCCTGCAATCTTGCTGCACCTGCCTTCTCCACTTGAAGAATGACAGGCCAGGTGGGGAGGCTGCCTGTGAGCGAGGCCCCCGCCGAGCAGGCTGCTGTGACTACAGCCTTTCAGAAGACATTACAGGCCCCTGTTTTAATCAGGACTGCATTTTTTCCCTCCGCAACATCTCTCCCCATGTTTACCATGTGTAAATAGGGTTTTTCAATGATGTGAACGTGGTGGTTCAGTGTAGCTGAGATTCAGCTGTGCGAACTGGTGCCCGCCCCTCAGGACCTCCAGGAAAATGAAATGATGTGCTTGCCCCCGAGCCATCCTGATGAGGGAAACACGACATGGTGGTGGCCCGGGCACCTGACACATGCTTGCAGACATGGGCTGTGTGCTTGAGGGAGGAGAACAGGCAACGCACGTGGGCCCCGGGAGCACGGCCATCCATCCACTGGTCAGAGAGGGTGTTTGCAGCTGGTGGCCCAGAAGGAGGGCGTTGGGGTTCCACCTTTTTGCTCTCCGCTGTGTGGCCAGTTCCTGGGGATGTCCTGCCTTCCTGCGGTCCCTGAAACATGCCGGAGCTCATGCTCGCTGACAGCTGCTCTGGTGTCCTGGGCTCTCACACAGCCCCTTCGCCCTTTCCCAACACGTGGCCCCCAGTGCTCTGAAAATCTGAATTGCACGCGTTTCCCTGGCTTTGCCCCAGTCCCGTGAATGTGGTCTTGCCTCGCTGTCCAGACAGGCTGAGTGAAGCAAGGGTGGCTTTTTCTAAAAAGGTGGCTTTTCTCATGTGACCCTCACTCTCCTCCAGTGCCAGGCTGCTCCGAGTAACAGATGTCGGCATGCCCAGCCCCTCTCCCTTCATCCCACTGGCCTGGAGCTGAAGCAGAAGGGGCTGTGTTACAACGTGGGAAGAGCTTCCTCACCATGACATCATGAAAGTGGCAGTTAGGTGCCACCACCCTGTGTGTCTCTCAACCCATGGGCCAGGCCCCCACGATGGCCGTTAGACTCAGCAACGTCAGCTAGCAGACAAGGTGGGACTCCTCTGTGTAGCTCTCAGCAGTGCATCAAAGAGGAATTAACCTTGACCACACAGTGTGTGGAGTTTCATCATTGGGATGCGCTTTCACCCCCTGTTGCAGCAGGGAACTGCTCGATTTTCCACCATCATGCCAAATGGCAGAGAGGGCTGAAGGGAGGCTGCCCGAGAGACTTGTGAGAAGGAAGGGACCAGTGCCCAGCACTTCACGCCTGTCTGTTCATCTGTCCATGATGCCTGTCAAACTCTGGGGGTCCATCTCGCCGAAAGGTACTACATCAATGTAAACAGCTGTTAGCACTAAGCTCCGTCTGTGAGTCTTAAACCTCCTGCATGAACGGTGGCCAGATCTGGGTTTCTGCTTCTCCTCACTGCCTGAGAGATGGGAGGGAGGTGGTTTACTTGGCAAATAAATATGATCTCATAAACCCTGGCAGGATTCCAACCTGAGGAGTAGCCGTCTGCCTTCCTAAATCCCTCTGCAGCCACGAGCAGGAACATTATTCTTTACTTCCTCTCTTTAGAAACCAACTCTACTGCCGAGCATCACTCAGCTGCAGGATCCCCAGGTGGTGGGGCGGGGGCTGCACTTCCATGATGGGACGTGAAGGATGAGCTCAGAGTACAGTGCACTTTTGGGAAAACGCAGCCAGACAGTTGGCCACTTGGCTGGGAAAAGGCACCTGAGGATCTCGAATTAGAGAGGCTGCACGGTTCGCGTGCCCTGGTTCACAAGGCACGCAGAGCCAAATCAATAAGAATCGCATTGCTTAGCAGAGCTATTTCCCTGGTCTAAGTCATTATGGAGTAACTAGGTAACTGGGCGGTCCAGCTGGAGCTGGGTGTTCACAGTCAAGTGCAAAGCTGTCGTGCTGAGCTCCCTTGCTGTGAATGAGCTGGGGGGTGTCTTGTGGCTTCTCTGCTCACAGGGGCGCTTCTGCCTCCTTGAAGTCTATAAGCCCCATTTGGCTTTGCTTGCCATTCGGTATTTGTAACTACACTTTCACTCAAGTAGCAGGTATCCTCACTCTCCATTTTATAAACCTGAGAACTGATGCTTAAAGGGGGAATGAGGGAACTCGTTCAGGGTCGTAGCAGATGCGTAGCAGAAGTGGGAGGTGAACTTGAACGCCAATCCTTATGATGCTCCATGAAGCCTCATTGTCTTTCCGGGGTTGTGAGGACTTTGGGGCTGCCCCCTCCCCATACTGAAGTGGCTATTGCAAGGTGGGGCAGGGGAGGTACAGGGCCAGCAGCTGGGCCCTGGGTTCACATTACATGGCCACTGGTCGAAGGGGGCTCATTGGTGGTCACTGGGTCATGAAGGTAACCCCTGGCTGAGCTCACAGAGAGGCTTTGAAGCATGTACATGGCAAGGGCTCTGAGTTTGTAGGGAGAAGGGCAAAGCAGTGTGCAAATGCTCAGGATTGTGAATTCATCTGACAAACCTTTATTGAGCTCCCCTACAATGAGGCTTAAGGACACGCCTGTACACAAGACACAGTCCCTGCCCTGGAGCAGCCGGTAGTCTAGTGGGACTGACGAGTATAACACCGTGTGATGGACGCTCCAATCAGAGGGGACCTGGACCCCTGGGTGAAGTAGGGGAAGAGTCACTCATCAGATATGGCAGTTCTTTAAGAACGAACATCCATGGGGACATCAGCTGAAACAGGCAGATCAAGATGGCCCTGCAGAGTGTCCCAGGCTGAGGACATGGCACATGCACAGGCCAGGAGGTCGGAAAGACTTCAAGAGACAGCACATTCAGTCTGGACTGGAAGCGTGTTGGAGGGAGAGTGGTGGGGGGATAGGTCAGCCTGGAGCGGTTAGCAGACCCCGCTGGGGCAATTTCCCATCAGGAGCAAGGAGTGCATGCACCACCCCATCTCCCAAGCCCCCCACCTCCTCCCCCTCCCCCCCCCCAGCCCTTCCCTCACCCCAACCCCTCAGGCTGGAGTGTTGCTCTGGACTCTGCAGCCTTCAACTGCGCCTGAAGGAGGAGCCAGAGGCGTCAAGCCCTGAATCAAGAACCCAGTCGTTTTTATCCAACGGGAGGGCTGTAATCTGGGAGAGGCTCCTTTAACATATTTCTGCTTTCTCAATGGCTTTGACTTTTCACTAAATTGAAGCTGCAGTACAATATATGTGAACGATTAGCCTGTGTAATACATTCCTGCACATTTAGATTAGGAGTGATTATGACTTAAGTGAAATAGTTGAACACAATTCTCCAGGCCATCTATCTTTTCTTTTCCATGTCCCGGGGGTATGTGAATGCAGGAGTGACCGACCTGATGGAGAGCCCAGGTCTGGGTGCAGAGAGGGGCTGGGGTTCCCCTTTGGAGGCTTCAAAGAAGGCGGGAGAAGCTGACATCAGAAGCGGAATCTGTGGTGCAGGGAGAGGCAGATCTGGGCTGGGTCCTGGCTCTGCCCTTTGTTAGCTGTGTGGCTTTAGGTAAGTTACTTAAATTCTCTGAGTCTTCCTTTCTCCTCGGAAAAGTGGGCGTTGGCTCACGGGACCGCTTCAGGTGAAAAGAGATCAGACGCCTGAGAGCGCCCGGGAGCTTGGTGGCGGTCAAAGTCCTGGCCTAGTTCAGACTCTGCGCCTTACTAGAGCCCCCTGACCTTGGCCTTTGTTACTCAGCCTCTCAAGGCGACACTTTCCTAATCCACAGAATGGGGATGAGTGCCCTTGGCCACGGCTATTCTCAGGAGAGAATTAAACGGGATTTTTCACGTTAAAAGTGCATTGCAAAGGGTTGGTCCCCAGGGAGTCCAGCACTGGCTGGTAGGGGAGGGAACAGGAGTCCGAGGAAAGCTGTGGCTCTCCTTTGCTGGGACAGTGACCTGGAGTGTTTGGGGGGACCTCAATGGGGGGTCCTGGGTGAGGAGCGGAAGGAGAGGAGCCCTGTGGAAAGCTTCCTGGGGAGTCCCAGCCCTGCCCCCGCCCTGGGCCACTCAGTCCTTCTTACTCTGCTCCAAACCCACCACCACCCGCACTTAACGCATTGAGCAGTCTCTGTAATTCACTCATTCATTACGTTATTGTCTGGAGTCTGTCCTCCTGGTTCAAGGCTCTGCTTTGCTCCCTTCTACATCCCGAACACCAACTGCACAGCTGGGCAAGGACAGGCCCCCAGGGCGTGTGTGCCCGGTACATGCATTCAGGGTGAGGCTGGAATTTTGTCTCCCGAGGACAGCTGAGGTGAGGCTGGGGGGATGGTGGTGGCCAGGGGGACCCAGGGCAAATGGAGGCATCAGTCACTCCAGCAGGGAACTTGCTGCGGGGAGAAAGAAATGACAGCAATTTGGTGTGTGGAGCCCGGCACTCATTCTTCACGGAAGCCACAGTCCCTGGATTTTCTCCGAGTCTCTGGGCACGGGCAGCCTGGCTACGTTTCCTCATCCCTCCCAGCCACATGCGACATTAGAAATGCCCCCCTGGTCAGAGCAGTGACTGCTGCACTAGCCGCGGCCTCTAGAGGTGCCTGCCTGCTGGGGTTCTGGCTGGGGCCAACCTTTCTCTTCTGTTCCTCATGACCACAGGGACAACAAATGACACAATGGCAGATGGAGGCCTCCCAAGCCCCCCAGAGAGGGAGGAGTTTGGGCTGCAGCTGCAGTGGCATCTGCGTGGAGGGGAGCACCTGCAGCAGCCTGCAGGCCTGGGGCGTGGCTGCCCTCTGACCCCTCCAGGACTTGGGTGCTGTGGCCGATTTGTCCAGGACCAGAGTCTCTTGGACCAAGGAAGTGGGGTATGGCAGCCGCAGGCAGGGGCTGGCATCAGCTGAGGTGCCCCTGGCTCAGGGTCCTCTGCGCCTCGGAGCCTGAGAGGCACCCTGGAGAGGGAGCTGGCACCCACCAGGGCCTAGCACATCGGGCGCCTGGCTGAGTGCTGGCCCCTCTAATGGCAGCCACTCTCCATCTCAGTGAAACAAGGAAGCTGGGCTCAGGGACCTGCGCTTGGTCACTCGGCTCCTGAGGCGGCAGTGCTGGGGTAGGACTCCTGTGTTCTGAATCCCTGGCACGTCCACTCTCTTGGGCCTGTGTGCTGTGAGCAGTCCCTTACCCCCCGGCCACAGGCTCCGGATCAGCGCCTGGGTTACTGACGCGGCACCTTGGCCCCGCGTCCTGCCACCTCGCCTTGCCTTGCCAGCGCCCTCACTGCTGTCGGGCTGGGGCTGGCCCTGGCTTGCCGCCCTGCTGCTGGCTGAGCTCCTACTTCAGTTACCACTCAAAATCCATTCTTTCTACTGTGCCCCATCCTGGAGGGCTCCCCTCAAATACCAGCCAGGGCTCAACCAGAGCAGAGATATCTTGGGGTACTCATATTAATACAAATACAAATATGAATAGTAATATGAATACTAATAGTGGCTTATATTTGTTGAGTATTTATTGAGTCTCAAATGTGAACTCAGAAAGCTGACTCTTAAGATCTGTGTTTATGGGTTTCTTTTTTAATCCTCACCGGAGGATATGTTTATTGATTTTATGGGGTGGGGAGACCAGAGAGGAAGAAGGGAAGACGGGACGGGGAGAGTGAAAGGGAGGGAGAAACATGGATGTTAGAGAGAACAACTGGTTGTCTCCTGTTTGCCCTATGATGAGGGGTTGGACCTGCAACCTAGGTATGGGCCCTGACCGGGAATTGAACCCACGAACTTTTGGTATACAGGACAATGCTCCAACCAACTGAACCATCCAACCAGGGCAAGATCTGTGCTTTTAATCATTCTATGTCCTGCTCCTTTCTCATACGGCATGGTCCTTTGACCTAAACAATGCTGGCATTCTCTGGTTTATTAATATCGCTCTTCAAACCAATTTCTAAAGCTGAATGCAAACTCTCAGATGTGGCCTGACCACGCAAAGCCCCAGGGATGTCACTTCCCCATGTCTTGCCCTTCATTTTGCAATTAACGCAGTCTAAGATTGCATTTGCTTTTTTTGCCCCAAAGCCTCAGGGTTGCCAACTAACTACACTTCACAGCCAGTCCCAAGTCCCCGGTCTTCCAGAAATGAGGCTCGGCAGGCAAACCTGTTTGTGTTGCCCTAGCGCATGGCTGGGCTGAAGCCGCAGCTTTCCTCCCCATCGCAGGCCGTGTCTCCAGGCCTCACCTGGCCCTGCCGGGTGCTCCGCAAACAGGCAAGATGAAAGAGAACACAGTCTCCAGCAAGTACGGGGCTGGCTGCCGGTGGAATGGCCCGTGAAGGTCACTGCCACTGCTTGCTGAGCGATCTGTCCCCATTTCAGCCTCGGTGGGAAAGTGATGAAGGGTGTAATTAGGGCCCAAGCTGTTCCTGTGGGGGCTGCTGTGCCTGCTCAAGGAGGCGGGGCACTCGGACAGTGGTTCCTGCGCTCCCAGGCTGGGGGGTGGGGTGTGCCTGCTGGTCCAGGGTAAGGAGACTCTCTGACCTGGTACCTGCAGATCCCCGACCATCCCGGGAGTGTGGAGGTGGGAGTGGGGGATGGGATGACAGGAGCGGGAAGGGAGGTAGGAACTGTCCATGGAAAAACTGTGATGGAGGGAGGAGGGCAGTAAAACCGTCTCAGCTGCCCTATGGTCTTTCCAGCCTTTGCTGCCACTTGCCCCCTCACCCCACCTTGGTATCTGGGAGCCCAGGCTTCTCAAGACCCCTCTCCAAACGGCACCCTACCTAGGTCTCCCTTCCTTGTTTTGTCCACTCCTTCTCTCTTTGTCCTGTATGTCTCACTTTACTCCATTTCCTGGGGCACTTGCCTTATTGGAAGGTGATCTAACGTCCATGCATATCACCAGCTGTAACTCAAGGGCATAAATACTTTAATGGGAGAATTCCTTAACCTGAAGGTAGTTTGGCCAGGGTAAGCCCTAAGTGGTTACACCCTTTGGGTATTCCTTCTCGAGTACCCACAAAGTTGCAAGTTCAAGACTCTAGCAAGGCTCCTTAGGATACTGCTCGAGGTTGACATAGTGCAGACTGTCCCTATGATGAGCAAATGGATGGCCAAGGCCACACAGCTCATGACTCCTGGAGCCCAGGCAGTCCAGGCTCTTGCTGGGCCAATGGCCCCATCCCCTCCCATCCCTCCAGGGCACTGATGACTTCTGGGGGTCCGCCATGCTAGGGCTGGGGGCTCCTTGCCATTGGATTCCCCAGAAATGAGCTCCTGAGACAGCCAAGGGCTTGTTCACAGCCTTGGGTAGCTCACGAAGTATAAATCCCACTGGGCCCCTTGGAAGAGGACTTCAGGGTATTGGAGTCCTCTGATGTCTCAAGCCCTATTCTAGGTACGTTCTGGTTATCGCAAAGTCCGAAGTCATAGAGCTACAAAGTGGGGGTTAGGGGGGCCTAGAGTTGATAATTTCAACTGGTTCCAAAGCTCATGCCCCTTTTCCTACCCAACACAGTGTCTCCAGGGAGACTGGGGTCAGGAGGAGGCCATGTTCTTGAGGGGACTGGTCCAGTAGAACAGACGGGACACCCCAGGATGGAAAGACCCTGGAGAAGAAAACAGGGCACCTCATGTTGGCCCACTGCTTGGTAAGCTGTGTGACTGGGGCTGGAAGTAACCCTCTGGTTTGAATCAGGGCCCAGGGAGCCAGGTCATGGGCCCAGCAGGTCCATCTGGGAAGGAAGTGAGTTTGGAGCCAGCCCCTCTGGGACGTGAAAGCTGCTGCCCTGAGCTGGGTGTGCCCTGGGGACATGGAGCCTGGAGCTGGAGGACCTCAGTTCAGTTGGCAGAGGCCTGTTTCAGAGAAGCAGGCTGCTGCCCAGGGCAGAGGGCCTGGCATGGGAGAGCCTGGAGCCCAGGGGGCTAAGGGGGAGGAGGCACATGGGCCCTCCCCATTAGAGAGCTTGAACAAGGGGCTTCTTGGCCAGAGCCTGTGCAACCCAGCAGCCTGTCTGAATAATTCTCCAACAGGAGAAAAGCCAGGGCTTTGGAGAACCAAATGTGTTGGGTTGGTGTCCTGGGGGCCAGGATGCTGTTTTCGAAGGGCGTCCTCGTGTGGACACGGCCATGGGCTGGAAGGCCCTGGGCCCAGTTCCCTGAGAGCTTGCCCAGTCCTGCCAGGCCCTGCAGTCACCGCTGTGCGCGCTCAGCCATTGTTAACTGGTGACTTGAAAATTACCTTTATTCAGCACTGTTATCGGGAGACTGCAGGGGTGCCAGCATTTCCACTCCACCGGCTCTCTCTGGCTGGTGGCAGCTAGCTGGCTCATAAGACAGCCTGCAGCCCCCAGGTGCAGACCCTCCCTGCTCCCTGAGGGCCCTGGTGCGATGAGCTCAGTGGGCACAGCAGCATCCCCCCTGGGTGCAGGGTGGGCAGCAGAACACCCTTCTGCATCTCCCTACTGCCTGGCCAGCCTGACTCACTTGCCTGCTTGTCATTTCTCCGCAGACATGCTGTTCTGTATGCATGAGGTGTCTAGAACAAGGTCCTCAGCTGGCATCTGGGCATGCCCAGAGTGGGGTGTTATCAGGACTTGTGCAATTCCTTAATTTTGAGTGAATGTGCATAAAAGCTTCAGGGCGGGAGAACATTCATAGCTTTTAGCATATTCTCAGGAGGATTTCTGACACTCACCACCTCCCCCCCAAAGAGCTAGAAGCCATTATCCTCAGACTGCCACTCCCGGAAGCTGTGTGGGTCACCCCATCTGGCTGTTGTCATTTCTGTGCTGCACAGAGCATCAGGTGATGCCACCAACTGTCTCCTCCTCCCACAGGAAGGGCCAGGTCCCCCGCTCTGCTCAGCTGTGCCCCTGGGTGGTGGGTGATGGCTGACTGGCTGACAAATCATAGGATCACAGGGGAGATGGAGGAGACTGCGCATTTGCAGAACCTCCTGCCTTCCCCTTTTGCCTTAATGGGGACAAGAACTCGTGTCTCCTGGTTCCTTTGCTCTGCCCTGGGTTTGCACTCTGTGCCTCCCCTCTGTCCCTGGGACCGTGTCCCCATCTAGTCCCAGGTGCTGGGTTAGTGCAGGACCTGCAGTAGGCGTGGGACTCATTTACCCGGAGGCGGAGGAAGGCAGGGTGGAGGTGCTGGTGAAAACTAAGAAGGCAGATGAAAAGCTGGGCTCCACGTGGGGGTGGGAGGCTGGCCCTTTCTTCCCAGGCAGCAGGGCCCCCCTGCCATGGGGCTGGGCCAGCTGGTTACCTTCACGGGCCTCGGGAGGGGTCCTTTAAGGGAACAAAGAGGCAGCAGAAACTCTCTACGGCCCCTTCCAACTCTAAACCACTCTTATTTCTAACACGCACACTCCTGGCCAATTCCCTTTCCCTGTCCAGCCACAGCTCCTCATAGAAAGACCGAGACCCTGAAAGGAACATAGAAAAAGTCATGGCCACAAAGATCACAAAATTCCCAAGTCACAGAGCAGGAGCGTGTGTTTGGGAGTCCCACGGTCGTTTCTGTGAGCCTCTTTTGTTCATTTCTCAGCTCTCTGTGCCAGGGGGTAGGGGTAGGGGCAGTGGCATTTCCTGGCAAAGGCTATATGTCAGCTGCCCTGAGCCCCTGGGCCCACTGGGCCTTCCTGGCCGTAGTGCCAGTGGCACCCCTTCCCAAGCAGGCAGCGAATATGGATGCAGAGTGCCCTCAGCTGCCCTTGGCATTGCTCCCCTGCAGCTGTGGGGACCCTGAGGAGGTCTGCAGGCTGCCAGCTGGCTGGAGAGCACTGGGAATGCTCTTCATTGACCCCTCTTCTCTCCCCAAGGTTCTCAACCCACTTGAGCAGGGAGGAAGGTCTTGAAAGGGGGGAACACCCACTTTGGGCAAAGGAGCCAGAGTCAGCCTCGACTTCGGCCTGGCCCCAGCAACCGGGAGGTCGGGGATGGGGCAGGAGGGAGAAGTAGCCATCTTTGTCAGGAGGACACGACGGGGGAGTGAGCAGGAGCCTGTCCTCAGCTGCACCTTGATGTCGTGGGTTGTGGCCTATTTCCCCTTGTCAGGGACTTCCCAAGTATCGGACCTGGTCTCTGACTTGAGCCTCTTTAGTTTACCATAAAAGAATATCATTTACCACGTATTATACTGGGTGGGGCAAGAGTAGGCTTAGAGTTGTGAGTATGCGTGCGAAACAGAGTTTATTCTGGCATTACCATTTGTTAATTATCGCATTATTTTCCAGGAGAGCGACTGCAAACCTACCTTTGCCCCACCCCGTATAAAGGACTTTCCAACAGCCCCTGGGTGTGCACTGTGAGCACCATCTTGCAGATGCTGCTGCTGTGACTTAAGTGTTTGGCCCAAGATCGCACAGCCAGCAAGTGGCAAAGTCGGGACTAGAACGAGGCTTCTGTTTCCAAGGAAGACCCAGCTGACCACCCAGCCTCTGGTCCCTTTAGTGCCCTCGACAGTGACGGAAACAACAAACCCCGATGGCACATGAAAGCCTTGGTTGACCGGTGTGACAGAGGTCGTCTGGGTCTTCCTTGCCAGAACCTTCTCCAGCCCCGAGGCACAGTCTGCTTTTCACAGGCTTTCTTTGAGGTGGGGCTGGCAATATGATCCTTCCTTTAGGAGCAGAGGACAGTGGCTGAGGTCTCCAAGGGGGACCCTGGGCCCTGAGGAAGGCAGAAAGAGCTCCCAGGTGAAGCCCCCTGTTCTCGGCTCTGGGGTTCTGCGTGGAAAGCCCCATGAGCCAAGGCTGGGGAACCTGCCTCATGGCTGAGCTTCCTTCGCCAGTGGCCATTTGCCGACCTGAAGGATCACCCTCTGAAAGGCTCAGTAGCTATGATGCCCGGTGTTCGTGCCCATGGGGCAGTGTAGCAAAAACGCTGCCATCTGCTATGATGGAAGGCAGTGCCTAGCACGTGGTGTCTGCTCAGCACACTCTCCAACAAATTTGGTTACGTGTGAGGAAAACCTAGGCAATCTTCCCTGAAGGATATTATTCATTCCAATCTACAAGAGGTTAAGTAACAAGTCCAAGGTCACACAGCCAGGTGGTGGATGGGAAGTGCCAGGCCTGAGTCTGCTCTCACGGCACATTTTTTTCCTCCTGGAGCAGGGAGGTTGGGAATGTGGGGACCTAGGCCCCAGGCTCACACAGCTGGTTCAACCTCTGAGAAGTTCTTTCCAAACTTCTTAGCTGCAGCGAGTCTGCTGTCCTGAGATGTAGCTCAGTAAAGGAGAGATGGCTTCTGTCGAGGAAGGCACTCCCCCCGGGTCTCCCAGCTGCGCACTGGCGGCGGCGGGAGCAGATGCTTCCACCCCGCGCCCTATGCCTTGTCTTAGGCACACCCACCTCTTCACGGACAACCTGCGCACCTGAGCGCCGGTTTCCTTTTTTTGGGAAGGTGGAGTAAAAGCCACTACTCATAAAGTAGGAGGAACAGAAACACCCTCTGATCTGGCCTTCCAGGTGACTTTGATGGGCTCTGGGGATGGAGTCTGGGAGACAGACAGAGCCCAGGCTGCAAGCCCCAGGGCTCAGGGGACGTGTCGGCATAGCCGCCTGCCAGTTACTAGAATCTTTAAAGCCGGAAGAGAGAGCATGATGGGCCATTACATGTTCTGGTCCCTCCACTGAGTCTCTCCCAGGAAAGCTAGGACCTAGGAGAAGCTCCCTTGCTTGAGACTCAGCATCACCAGAAACCCATGGGTCCCCCATTCTCTCCTTTTCAGGGCCCTTCCCTGCTTCAGTCTCCCCATGAGCTCCTCCTATCCCCCCCCGAGTCCCCTCAGTTCTCAATGGTGGGGCCTCTCTCTTGCCAAGAGCCACACGGGTGGTCCCAGGGCCTGGGCCAGAGCCTGCCTGTCCCTCTGCAACTGCTCAGTATGGGGACACCAAAGGGCAGCGCCAGCAGCCTGCCACAAGCTGACAAGGCCGGGTCCACTTCAGCGCTCAGGAGCCGACAGGATCCTCTGAATTAAGTGGCCAAGCTTAGTTTTTAATTAAGCCCCCATGGTCTTTTAAAAAGGTCACTGATGACAACGTCTTCTTTAAGGCCAATATGAAAAGACATTCAAAGTCAAAGTTCTGAGATGGGAGCCTTGTAACTTGAAATGTCATAGGAAGAAGTTTGGAAACGAAGGAAGAGGAAGCTGGTGGGAAGGACCCTATCACATTGTTCTGTCATCAGCCTCACAGTTTCCATTTGGAGCTCCAAACTATTTTGGTCGCAAAGGACAAGTGGCCCCATTTTACTCTCTCAAGGACCACCCACCACAACTGGCTAAAGGGCTTTCGGTTCACAGCAGTGGTGAAAGATGAGACATGCGGTATGAATGGGGCAGAATGTGGCAATTTGCCCCAGATCTCTGGGGAATTAAAAATATGTGTAACTTGCCCTGGCCAGAGTGGCTCAGTGGTTTGACGTTGTTCTCAAAACCTAAAGGTCGCTAGTTTGATCCCTGGTCAGGACATGTGCCTGGGTTGTGGGTTCGGTCCCCAGTTGGGGTGCATATAGAAGCTAATTGATGTCTGTCTCCCTCTCTTTCTCCTTCCCTTCCCCTCGCTCTAAAATCAAAAGTAAAAATAAAATAAATAAAATGTGTTAACTGATCACCATTCTTCTGCTCCAATTTCTACGTAAACTTTTCTACATAACTGGGCCAATACTGTATCACTGGGAAGTACAGTTCTTGCCTTGAGTGGAGCAGAACAGTCACTTAATTCCCCTGCAATATCCCATAATAAGCTTACAATGAAAGCGAAGACTTGTGTCTGCTTCTACACAGTCCTGAGAGAAGTAGAGATTTGAGTTCATTATAGTAGAGTAGACAGTACATCCTAAAAGGAAATGTGGGAGAACCACCTTCTTTCTCTTCTTTCTTCCTCTTGCTGGGACAGTGCAGCTGATGGCTGTAGCTTTAGCAACCATTTTATGGCTATAAGGTACAACCTGAGCATGGGCGCTAATATTAAGGACAGGCTGCCAGCCTCCCTCTAGAATTCATGCTATGTGAGAGGAAAGTTAACCCATCGTTTGTGCCACTGGTGCTTTGGACTCTGCTACTAACCATTGAATGACTGGTTGATTATTCACTCCTGGGGAATACGGGTAAGTCATTAGGGTCTTTGGGCATTAATTTTCTCACCTTTACAGTGAGAATTAGAACCCCTGCCTTGCCTTGTAAACATCATCTCTGCCTTCTAGGGTCTGCTCACAGGCTTCAGAGAATGCCCTGCCCCTCAGTCTGAAGGTCACATGGTTTATGTATGTGAGCAGTGGCCGCCCCCTCCCCTTGTTGTGCAGGATAACTGTCCCTGGACCAAGGCATGTGTCTGCCTTCCAACTTCAATGGCTTGCTCAGGCTGTTACAAAGTCCCCTTGTGGGCTCCCATTTTCTGGAGACACAATGGCTCTTCCTGGCTCACCCAGGCCTCACCCCTCCTTCCCGGGTGCAGAGAAGGCTGCTGCTTCACGCTGCTGAAAGGAGGCTTCAAGGAGTCCCACACTGGCCCTTCTTAGGCTCTAACTCATAGAAACATTTTTGGAAATCCTCAAAAGCCTTATTAATCTGTTAAGATGCCCCAGAAGCAGGAGTCTGTGCACCCTATTTCCAGGGCTTTTCAGCTGCTTCCATTGTCCTGGCTGCATTGTTCCTGCTGGGTGTCTTGGCCCCTGATGGACTCTCTCTGAGGCAGTGTACCTTTGGCTGCACCTGCTATTTCATTCCCTGACTCTCTTCTTCTCTGTTGCCTTTAACAATTAAAGTGAAAAGGTGACTGCTCTTCGAGGGCTGTTCATTCCTTCAACCCTGCTGTGTGGCTCCCTACTTTACCCCTTTCTCTCCTGGCTTTGGCTGGATGTGGGTCAGGCACACAGGGTCCTATAGAAACTGGGGCCCACTTGGCTTTTGCTTCACATGAAAACCTGTAGGGGTCTGTCAGGCCCAGTGAAGATCCCTGGGGTCACCACTAGCTTCTGCAGGGGACCTGCTTACAGCTATTGGCCAGATGAGTGCTGGGACAGCTACTTCAGGACACCCCAGTCCATTCACTGACCATCCTTCTGGACGGTGAGCTTCTCTGCAGTTGAAGGGGTTCTGGGGGAAGAGCCGGGACTCTACTCCTAGCCTCAGCTTCCATTGGGTTACCATTGCCTTGGCCTATATTCGGAGGGTTTGGCTTGATAGCCAAGGTCCGTGATTGACAGCATCCCAGTGGTCCCCATCTCCTGGCTTTCAAACCTGTGTGTATACCCCACCCTCAAGTGGGGGCTGGACCTAGTGCCTTGTTTCCAGTGGATAGAATATGGCCAGAATAATGAGATGTCACATCTGTAATTGTTATAAATGACTGTGACTACTGTGCTCTGTCTCGTTGACATACACACTCTTTCTCATGTTTTTTTGGCTGCTTGCTTTGAAAAAGAAAGCTGGATGTTGGCAAGGCCCACGGGGTGAGCTCTGGCCACTGGCCAACACCCAGTGAAGGACTGAGGCTCTCAATGCAGCAGTCTGCAAAGAACTGAATCTAGCTAACAGCTACGTGAGTGGGCTGCGGCCTTGGGAGCAACCTTGAAGCCAGGGAGCCCGTGGAGCCATGCTCAGGTTCCTACCCACACAGATTTTGAGATAATAAATGTGTATTGTCTTAAGCTGCTAAATGTGGGGTCATTTGTTACACAGCAGGAGATAACTAATACAGGTCCTTTTTAGCTTAACAAAAGGGTTTGCTTTGCTCTTCTATATTTAGAGTCAAGGACTTAAACTCTTCACATCTGTGACGCACTTAAGTGACGCATTTGTGCACATATGCACACACACACAGACACACACTCACACTCTAACCTACGAACGGCCCAAGTCCCCTTACCCCATTCCAGAAATACACGATCAGATTAAATGGATCAGAGACATAGCTGAGATAAAGCTCTAGTGAGGGGTTCCTGGTTTCCATTATTAGCACCAGTAAAATTTGAATTTCTGCTGGAACCTGAAGTGCCAGAAGGGGCTTGACCCAGGAGGCCCTGGGGGTCTTTGTGTTACCTCCGATAATTCATTCCACCATTCACCTTTCACCTGACTCACACTTCTGTTCCCTGAAAAAAGTCACCCCTAACTTCTCTGCTGAGAATGACTGCTTCCCGTCTGAGTTCCACATCGGCTTGTATCTCCATCAGAGAACATGTCACGTTGTGTTTTAATTATTTATATGTTCCCTCTCCACTCGATCACCTCTCCTTGATCCTCCACCCCAGGAAGCTCAGACTCCAGTCATACCTACAGAAAATCATCCAGGATTTCAAAGCCTTAGTCAAAAGGAAAATTTAAAACCCTTTGCACCCCCTTGAACCCCCACCCCCATCCTGTTCCAGGAAGCCAAAGCACAGAGCAATTCCTCCAATCTAGGAAGCAATAAAGAAATGTATTTATGAAGCAGCCCCTATTGAAGGGAGGAATTTATGTCTCTTCATGCTCTTGTTGACAGTAATAACTGGTTGCTGCATCAATGTGAGGCAATATACTTTAAAAGCCCTCCAAAACAAGGATCAGAAAACAAATGGCGGGACTGAGCCGTGGACACCTTCGGGTGCTGGCCAAGCCCTGGGCCTGCTGATGGCCAGAGGCGAGGGGAGCGCAACTCGGGGAGCACCTGCAATCTTATCTCGTTCCTTCCCAAGCACCGGGGAAGAAAAGCAATTTGTTTGCTCTCATACTCTAAAGATGAACTTCCCGTGCTCAATCAACCATTATTATCCCGGTGTAAGTCAATTTACCTTTGAATTTGGAGGCTATTTTCTTCCTAAATGGCTAATTATGGGAGATAGATGGCTGTAAACAGAAGCCTTCTACTTCACCGCTAGGCAGGCTCTCCTCCCTGAGGCACCTCGGAGAGTCTGGGAGAGTGGGCCTGACTTTCCCCTGCGTTCCCCACCCCATCCTGGTTGCCCCTGTCCATTCTTCTCCATCACCCTGCAATACCATTCATCCTCCCTCCCACATTAAAAAAAAAAATCCTCACCCAAAAATATACTTATTGATACATTTGAGAGAGAGAGAGAGAGAGAGTGAGACAGAGAGAAATATTGATTTGAGAGAGAAACATTGATTGGTTGCCCCTGGTATGAACCCCAATGGGGGGCTGAACCCACAACCTTAGATATGTGCCCTGACTGGGAATCGAACCTGCAACCTTTTGGAGTATGGAATGACGCTCCAACTAACTGAGCCATCTGGCCAGGGCTCACCTACATCCTTAAACAATGTTTGGAGCTTCAGTTCCCTGAACTCTGTCTGCTGCTGAGCCTCAATTCACAACTTCCCTGCTAAGCTCATTTTCTGGAGGGGTGTTCCCTTGCACCCATCACCCTCCAAACGTGACCCATTTTCTAAGGTAGTAGCCGCTCTTGCTGAAGATGTAAGATGTACAGCCCAGAGGAAAGAGAGCATGGGGTGTGAGGGCCCCACTTCCTCCCTCAGCTCACGGCACCCCCTTCACCCCAGTCTACTCCGGCACACAGTAGGTGCCCAATACAGGTCAGTTCCCTCCCTCCCTGTTCCCTCTTTCCTTCCTCAGTGCTGGGTCCCTCCTGAAGGCCACAGTATTAAAAGTGGATGTCAGCCTGAGAGCTGGATGCATATGACAGAATGATGTTTAGGAGACAAGGGACCCTCTGAGCATATGTCCTGAAACAGATCACCCGAGGCTGCCTCTGCGACTCTCTGGCAAAGTCATGAGAGCAACCACATGGCAAAGTGGGGCCTGGCCTTTCCCGGCTGTATGATGGACACCACACAGGAGCTAAAGGTGTGGTCGAGTTTGTCCTCCAAGATGAGGAATGGCTCCCCACCTCCTCGCAACACACAAGGCAGGCTGTTGTCCAGGAGCAGTGGCCGAGAGGTCAGCTGTGGGGCAGCCTTTCTGTTCGCCTTTTGGTGAACGCAGAATTGGAGGCTCTGGAGAAGGACGCGCCCAGTGTGTGAACACTGTCTGAAGTGTCTCCAGCCTGGAGATTTTAGCCCTTGGAGTTTTATAGGCTGTGGGGTACAGAGTCTGTGGTGGGTGGGGTTACTCAGGAGGAAGCATGCCTTGCTATGTCTCTCCCCATGGCCTGGCCCCTGGCCCTCTGCCCTTTCCGCCTGGGACACAATGCCCATGTCTAGTGCCTTGAGGATTATACGGTGTGACTGCATACATTATCTCATTTGATCCTTGCCACCATCCTGTGGGACCATCCTCACCTGATGGATGCAGGACAGGCTCAGAGAGGACAAGAGCTCTGCCCAAGCCCAAAGACACATAGATAATGACAGAATTGGGACCTGCTTCTGGGTCTTGTGATTTCACAGTTCTAGGGCAGGAAGAAGGGAGCATGGCTCCATGGTCTGCATGGAAGTCTCGCCCTAGATTGGACTTGAATCATGTGGGCTGGGGGTCTAATTTATACCCCTCACTTGGGCCTTGGAACCATGGGCTTGCTGTTCTGTCTGGGACTTTTTTTTTTTTTTTTTTTTTCAGAGGGTGCTGGAAGGACAGGGAAGAGGGAGTGAGATTTTCAGGAACTGCTCTGGGAAAACTTAAGGTCACGGTGAGGGTCAGCCCAGGAAAGCATGGCCAAGTGAGGGGTGGGCCTCTCTCACTCATGTCCGCAGGGCTTACTGTAAATAATTAGTGGGAGCTGACTGATTACAGCAGAGAGACCAGCCGGAGATACTTGCTCTACTAGCTTAGATTGCCAGGAGCCCACAGCACGCTCCACCCCCACTCCTGGCCCCCCACGGGAGCAGGGTCTGGCCCTGCTCTGAGAAGGGAATCCATCTTGCATCGAATGGGCTGTAGTCCCAAGAGCCCCCTACACACTCCCAGAGCTGCTGTGCCCTGTGCCAGGGCAAGGATGCGGGGCCCCCTGTGTTGCTTTGATTAAGACAATAAATTCATATTGGATACTGATGGGCAGGCAGGTGGGGGCCCAGGCCAGCTCCTGCTTGCTCCTGGCACCACCACTTGGAAGCTGGTTTGTAGAGAAATCTCTCTCCCCCATGGCAAGAGCCCTGGCTTCCAATAAACAAGGGAGCAGAAGCCCTGGAGCCCAGGGAAGGACAGGGCACGGCGTGGGGGGGGGGGAGTAGGCCTGGGGCCAAGTGCAGAAGCGTACCTCGGATGGAGGGCCTTGGCAACGCCAAGAGGGGCACGGAAGGAAAGGGGGAGAGCACAGAAATCTCATCGGATTCCCCCATCCGAGCCCACCCTCTCTCCAAACATTCTAAACGGGAAGGAGAGTGGGGGTTTCAGCCATCTGAGCAGCTGGGCTGGAGCCACGCATCCGAGCATAGACTTGGCTGGACCTGTTGCTGGCAATGCCTGCTGCAGGCGCTCTGGACTCTGTCTGATCCCCAGCAGACAAGGCCCTGGCAGGTGAGCTGGGCTGCCACCTTCCCTGGCCCTGGCGGGCTGGCAGCTCTGAATGGACCAGGCTTACGGGTGGGAAAAGTGGTGCAGGCTGAGGGGTAAGACCCACACTCCCCAACACAAGGCTTTTCTCCATGTCTCCAAAAGAGAGCCCACCTCCCACCGGCTGCGAGACCAAGGGTCAACTATACAGTCGTGTCCCAAAGAGGAACCTGAATCTGTGGAGGTGGCTGATCGGCCCAAAAAAGACATGATTCTTATCATCTGTCCACCTTTTGTTGATTTGGCATTTTCTTCCCCCCTCCATCCATCTATTAACATTTATTGATAATCTGTCACCACAGGCAAGATGCTGTGCAGTGAAAATAAAAGATGAAGAAGCTACAGCACTGTCCTTGTACTATCCCCTCAAGATGTCCAGCATTATGATGACTGTATTTCTGAACCAAGCCTGAGGACACACAGGTGACCAGGCAGAGTATACACAGGGGAACAGGAGTGGAGACCGTCCCTGAAAGGTTGACATGTGCAGTCTCCACGCTGGCACTAAACAGAGAATTCACTCCATCCTGGCCACCTTACTCTTGTCTAGCAGCTTTGCTGCTGAGGACAGTAAGGGCCACTGCCTGTTGAACACGTGCGATGTGTCAGGCCTGCCCTGGACCACGGGTGCACTGCCTCTTACTCGGTCTCCTGCACAGGCTGGGGGAGAATGCGCTGTGCAGTGGGAGGTGGAGGCAGGCTGGCCAGTCAGTGGAGGGCATCACCCTTGCTGACTGGCTCTGACTCCTGTGCTCCCCTGTGCTGCTTCTGCACCCAGAGGCTTCAGACCATGGCCCACAGGGGCAGTGGACACAGCCTGCTGCAGGAGGCCCTGGTGTGTGGGCCTGAGGGTGCACGGAGTGGTGCCCTCCAAACAGGAGCGTCTCAGCTTCACCAGGAATGAAAAGAACTGTGGGAGGTGGTGGGGCAGCCACGTGAGTCACAGGGTCGGAGGCCCAGGTACTCTTCCTGGAGCGGCCTTACCTACTTTGCAACCTCGCTTGCGTTACTTAACCTCTCTGAGCCTGCTCTCATTGTCGGTTCGAGAGGGAAACTGGCTGATGCTGCCTGCCTGACAGCAGGACTCGGGAAGAGCAATGAGATGGTCTGTGTAAAATTGCCCTGTGAAGTGCAAAGCAGCAGCCGTGATTATTACTACCCTTCCCGCACCTCAGCAAAGACCCGCGATCACAGGCCCTGCCCAAGCAACAGCGCAGGGTGGCCCCGCCCCCTCAGCCCTTGATTCCTCCCATCCTCTTGCGTCTTCTCCTGCATCCCTGCCCCCGCACCCCCACCTTCCCCGACTGAGGCTCTGGGGATAACTCTAAGTAGTAACTGACTCCAGTGGGCTGGAGAGCTGGGGCCCCTCTCCGGTGGCACCCCCTCAGCCACTGCTGCCAGGATCGGTTTAATGCAGTCCGTTAGGGGCCCGGCTCGGTGTTTGGGTGCTGGCAGTGGGAGTCTCAGACCGCCATGGTCTCTAGGCCTCAGGTCACCGGGTCGGGATTCCCGATTCCCGTCTCAGAAGCATGCCAGCAAGAGGGGTCCTGTGGCACTGCTGTAAGGGGAGCCACGGGCGGGCTCAGGGTGGGGCCCGGTTCCAGGGAAATGATGGAGGGCATGCAGGGAGCAGGCAGGGAGGCCCAGGGCGCACTCAGCAGCTCAGAAATGTGAGCAGGGCCTCTGCTCAAGCCTGAGCAGGGCACTTCATTTCCCAGAGACAACCGGCGCATTCTAATAATGTCTACTTGGGTTAATGAAAGTTGTCGGTTTCACTTAATAAATACATTACCATTCTTGGCTGTACGGAATTGTCATGCTGGGCCCAGAACCGTGCATACAGCAGAGAAATGCTGGGAGCTGGGGATGGGTTGTGGGGGGCTGGCCAGCATGGGGCAATCAGTGGGGAGCCAGGTGGGAGGGCGGAGGGGGTTTCCCCTTGGGAGTTCAGCAGAGATCCCTTTCAATGCACCTTTTCTCCAGGGTCCCATCAGAGCCACACAGGCACAAGGGGCCATCTAGACATGCTCCCATGTTCCCCCCCCCCCCCCCACTCAGACTGCCTCCTTAGGAGAGGCATCAGAAGGTAACTCTCCAAGTGGACTCAGGCAGACTTGGGAAGGCAACTCACAGGTCCAAGTTCCCAAGCCAAGTGACTTGGCCCAAGGTTGGCATTGGGTGGAGAGAACCCACCTAGTGCCATGTCAGGGGCATGTTTAACGTTTGGGGACATTCTCCTCAAATTCTGCAGGATTCTTAAGACTCCCCTGAACTGCCACAACAGGGAGGGACTGACCTAGTCGATGGGTAGCTTCTAGATGACATAAGTAGCTTGAGAACCTGCCCGCCACACAGCCTTCGACTCCAGGGCTTGGCAATGGCATGTGGATGTTGATCCCAGTGACCAGAGGCCCTCCTTAGCCTCAGTGAACCAGCCACAGGGCTGGTCACGGGGCTTAAGTATAGCCAGTGCCTCCCAGGGGCCATCGGAGTGGGTGGTGGGCTCTGTCACAGGACAGGTTGGGGCTCTGGCTCCCTAGCCCAGGGGAAGACGGAAGTGATGGGCCCACCTCCTCCTTTTACAAGAAGGGAAACTGAGGCCTGAATGGCAAGGCGATCACCTTGCTTTAGTGAAATTTTGGCACTTGACTGTGTGAGCATGTGATGGCCAGCGCTGATTTCTGATGGAAATGGGAACTCTCAGCTGCAGGGGAAGGACTGAGGGTGAGATCAGGACCCAGAGGCCAGGAGGCAGGGCCTTGCAGACCACACTGTGGCCCCTTCCACCGGAGGGAGCAGCCCCTGCGAAGGTGGGCTGTCCTCGGTGGAGGCGGGGCAGGAGCTCTGGCTCCCCCAGGCCTGGACATCAGCAGCCCTCCCAGTGCAGAGAACTGCTGTTGCTATCATTATTCGCTCTCTCATAGGTGTCCTCTGCCTGCAGAGTAGTCAGACTTGAGCAGCAAGGTCAAAGCAAGGGCACGGCCGCAAGACTTGGATCTCTGTTCTTCCCATGGGCACCACTCCATAGGTGGAGAACCCAAGGCCCCCCCCTTCCCCCCCCCCTTGCTGAAGGGCTGAATCTGCCTGGATGGGCCACCATCTTCCCTTCTTTGGGTCCCAGTTCTGTAGGGAGCACTGATGAAGACAGAGGGGTGCTGCCCTGGCAAGTTTCCAACCAACAGGGGTCCTAAGCAGGCCTGGCAGGATCCCTCTGAGGGAAGGAGAAAGGCCTCCGTCAGGAAAGTCCTACAGTTGCAAGGCTGGGGAAGGGCCCAGGGCCCTGCCCAGCCGAGTAGTTCTCCCCCAGCCTTGCTTACCACCCCACTTGCCGAGTTGTCTATCTCTCCTCAACCACAGGGGAGGGTGGGGGCCACTGCCCTGCTCACACCCTGTCACCCACCCTCCAGGGAGGGGCAGGCCCCGTAGAGCCTGAGCTGGGTGATGGATCCAGCAACACTGCCTAGGTGGGGTGGGGTGGGGTGGGTGGGAGAGAATGGTGGGAGGCACCTGAACAGGTGGTCTCTGAGCCAACCACCGGAGCCTCCGATCCACCTGGCAGGTTGAAGAACAAAGCATTTGTGAAATCTAATTAGTGCAGCGCAACTGCTGACTTCCTGCATGCAGGGCTCCTCCTCTAGCTCCAGGCTCTGGAGCTGCATTAAGCTGCCTAAGAGCGCCTCATTAAATTCACTAACCTTGCTTTTCCACTGCGTTTAGCCCCTGGTGCCCTTTCCTGTCTGTGGGAGGTTCTCGCCTGGCCTGGCTGGAGTGGTTCCCAGGCAGGTGTTTTAGGAATGCGCCCCTTCTCCCCCCTCTCCCCAAAAGCTGCTTTCTCATGAGTAGGTAATTACCCGGAACTGACACATCCTGGGCTCCAGCAGGGGCCCCCACTTCTCACCTCTCCCTGCCTAAGGGGATGGTGCTCTGGGTGGTGCAGGGAATTGAACCCAGAGGGGAGGCTGGTGCAGAGCAGAGTGCTGGGTATACCTGCGGTGGCCGGTAACAACACGCCAGGTCTGTGATCCACAGCAGTGATGCTGGCAGTCTGGATACGCCGGAGAGAGGCTGTGCCGTGGGTGGGCGTGCAGGGAAACCACAGCCTATGCAGGGGGTTCGTGCCCACGGCAATTTCAGCTGTCCGCTGGGGGTCTTGGAATGTATCCCTAGCAACTAATGGGGGGATTATTGTCATAGGCCCTCCATCAAAGGGAAATTTTCTCTCCTGAGCAAAACTCAATGAGATAATGCCTGTGATGTATTTGGTCCTGTTCTTGGCTCACGGTGCTCAGTGAGCTCAGATATTACTGCTCTTACTGCCACCACCACCGTCGGAACCCAGCCCATTACTTTCCTTCTCTACCCTGTTCACTTCTCCAGCTTCGAACCGTTGAGGGGACGAGGTCTACTGTAGAGTCAGACTTTTTTGAAACTTCAAGGGTAGTTCTCTGTGCCATCTATGCAGCAGTCCGTGCTCACTCCGCCGGTGCCCTCGGCGAGCACGTGAAGTCAACCCACGTTCCCCCAGCCTGTGCTGCTTCAGACTTGACTTTGAGGACTCAAGAGTGTTTTCGCGTTTCCCACCTCATTGTCTTCACTTTCTGGTTTACTATTTTCTAGGCCTCCTCTCTCTTTGGAAGGTGTGGCTGGCAGAAGGACATGCCAGAGCCTGGCATTGTCATTTAATTTGCCTGAGCTTGCTTTCCTTTTCCTCCTGCAGTTGGCTGCTCTCTGGGCCATAGCCTGTTGGGCATACCTGTCCACAGGCCCTTTTTTTTGGCAGATAAGACCATAACAACCTTCCCACCTGCTGCTCATACTCTCTCCAATCCATTCCCCACAAACCAGCCACTCTGATGCTTTAGGAACAGGTCACTTCTCAGCTCGACCCATCAACTTAGGCTAACGACCCAAATTCCTAACAGGCCACACTGTCTCTCTGGAACCCCCCACCGCGCTGTGTCCTTCTCTGGTGCCTTTGGCCGCATGGCTCTTCCTTGGTTCCTTTTGTGCTGTGCTGTCCCGCTCAGTGTCACCTCCTCAAGGAAGCCTCCCTGCCCCAGGCCCTGTCCAGCTCAGGACACACTCATGTCACCACTGTTGCAGTGACATACTTTGTGGTGTGTTTGGTGGGCTGTCAACCTCCCACTAGGATTTCGGTCCAAGACCGCTCACGTCCACCTGCTCAGTGCGGTGTGGGTGGGTCCCCAGCACACCGGGATTTGTAAGTGCTCCATCACCACGTGAGTGAATGAATACATATGACATCAGTTTGGGTTAGTTTGCTCTTACACTTGTTCTCACTATGTTCTCTTATTATCTGGTGAGCATGCAAGTAATAAGGAATAGTTTTTTAAAAAAAGCACACTCACTTAAAAAATGAGATATAGTTCACATAACATAAAATTTGCCCTTTAAAAATGTACCTACAGTTCCGTGGTTTTTAAGTATATTTACAACATTTTGCAATGATTGCCACCAGCTAATTCTGGAACATTTTCCTTCCCCTGATAATAGACCCTGTACCAAACAGCAGTCACCTTCCACACCTCTTCCACGTGCCATCCCCCTGGTCCTGCCCCCAGTGACCACTAACCTACCCTCCGTCTCTGTGCATTTGACTGTTTGGACATTTCATGTAAATGGAATTAGACACATGTGGCCTTTTGTGACTGCTTCTGTTAGCGCACGATTTCAGGGCTCACCCACGCTGGGACACGGGTCAGGGCCCCACTCCGCTTTATGGCAGAGCAGTGTCCCGTAGCATGGGCGTGCTGCATTTGCTTACCTGCTCCTCGCCAGTTAGATGTTTGGGCTTCTACTCTTTGGTCGTTATGAATAAAGCTGCATGACCCTTTTTGCAAAGTCTCCGTGTGAGCGCGCGCCCTCAGGTTTCCCTGGGCGGACAGCGAGAGAGGGAGTTGCTGGGTCACAGGGCAACTCTACGTTTCACTTTTGGCAAAATTGCTGAACTGTTTCCTGCAGACAGTTTTATTTTTATTTATTTAATTTTTTTAAGTGAAGGAGATGGACCTGGGTAGGGCTTCCTAATTTTTAATTTTCATTTATTTTTGATAAAAAGCTCCCTTAGAAATATTTTAAAAACCGTGAGATGTCTGGGCAGAGAATTGTGTGCGTGTGAGCGCACCTAATTTCAGGGGTGTGGGAACCGTCAGACACGGGCTGCGGACCCCAGCGTTTCACGGTTACAGGCTCGAGCGTGCGGCGCTTGAAGATTGAGTTAGTTTCTCAAACGCAAAGTTCCACCTACATTTTTGGCTTTTCCACATGGATAAAGGAAATGGATAATCTGACTAATAATTTCTGATCCATGTCTGATTTCCATCTGGGATCCAAACACTCAGCAGCCAATCAGCTGCCCCGATTTTTCCACCCACTCTGTAATCATCTGATTGATGTGCAATTATCTCCCTCTGCTCCAGCACACGCTCTTCCCCGTCTCATGTTTGCGATCCGATGCCAGATAACCTTCATTTTTCCCCATTTATTTTGTGTATTGGCCACTGTTTGATGTAATTATTTTTGCAATCATCTTCTATTAGGTGAAAGAATATTGCAGTAGAGAAAGGAGGAAAAAGAAAATAAATGCCTTCCTGACAAGTTCTAATATTTTATGTTCACAAATAATCTCCCAATATCAGAGCAATAATATTATTTTCTCAATGTGCATTTATTAAAATGTAAAGTAGCTCCCTCAGATTGGGAACGAAAACCCTTGCATTACCTTGGCCAGAAAAATATCACTTATTTATTTCAGATTACATTTCTGGAATTTTAATTCTACCACTTCCCTCCCCCGCCCCCCCGGCCCCACGCACAGCCTTTATCTAGCAGGGGAGTGAACCTGGAGGGTTGATTTCCGAAGAGGCATTGTGGGATGCTCAGGGCCTTAATTTGGTTTTAAGAATTGCTTTTGACTCTTGATTTACAACGAGGTGCTTTTTGGTGTAATTCTTCTGGCCGAAAACTGAATAGATCCCTCCCATTGTAGGTGGCACTTTGGCACCACATTTTAAGACTGAGGTGCAGAAGTGAGAGAGGAGCCAAGAAGACTTAGAAAGAAGAAGAGGGATTAACAAGGTGGGTTGTAGGGGTTGGAAGAGTTGGCTGCATTACCTGTTTCTCTAGAGCACCTAATGGGATACCCGTTGGATGTTACTTTGAAGTCAGGATGTTAACTTCCAGGTAGCCTATTGAAGAAGATACTGGGCTGGAAGTCGGAAGCCAGGACATCTAAGCCTGTTCCCCCTGTAAGAAGCTTTCTGATCTTGGACAGATCACATGTGCCCTTTGGAGAGTTTTCTCAAGTGCAGAAGGCAATGGGGAGGTAGATGGGCAGATTTTAATCTTGGCTGTGTATAAGAATGTCCTGGAAGCCTTGGAAACTCTTGAGATGGCCAGACCCTTAGATCAATTAAATCGGATTTCTTACAGGTGGGTGGATGGATCTGGATGTCGATGCCTTTATGAAACACTCCCTGGGTGATCCTATCTCGGGGTCCAGATGACCTCAAAGGCTCCTTCAGACTCCTGGCGGCCGGATGCTATGAGGCTGGGCAGTGATGTGTCACCAGCTGAAGCTGGTGAGACACTTTGGCAGACAAATGAGCCCCCATCACTGGCTCATGATTCCAAGCTGGGGTTTGAGGTATCTCTGCTGAGGGACTCTGGGGGTTGGGGGTGGCGAATGGAATGGAATTTCTCTCGGCATCAGGCCTGGGTTGGACAGGTAAATCTCCCCTTCTTTGTGGGCCCTTGGTGCTGAGAAGATGGATGAGCCAGGGCAGGTAAAATAGCTTTTGTTCCTTGGAGAAAGGCGTGTAGAAAGATAAGGCAGGCTTATTATTTTTAAAGAGGACCTGGGACTGTTTAGCCTGGAAAAGAGGGGACTGAGGGGGATGTGGTTTGTGGTCTTTGAGAGGCTGAAAGGTTGTCGTGTGGAAGAGGGATTGGAGTGATTCTGGGTGCTCAGGGGGCTGAACTCAGGCCAGCGAGGAAGGAGGCTGGGAAACTCATTTTGCTGCGTTAGAAGAGGGAATTGCTGCAATGTAGCACTGTGCCCCGTATTCCCCACGCATGTCTCTGTCTTATGACCTGCTTTCATGACCGTCTCCACCTCGAGACCCTATCGTTTCCATTTTCGTATTCCTAGCACCAAATCCAGTTCCTGACACAGTCCTCAATCAATGTTTATCATTTCTGTGATTATTAATTACTGTCATTAATGCCCACTGTGCAAAGCACTTTTCCTGCTCCACTTCCTTTAACCCTTCCAGTGCTTTGTGAGCTGGGTATAGTTATTACCCCACTCTGCAGTTAAGGAAGCTGGCGCTTAGGGAGGTTAAGTAATGTGCAAAGTCAAAGCCAGTATGCAGCAGAGGCTGGCTGTGAACTCCAGCCTGTCTGACTTAAAAGCTGTGCCCCCAGCAGCTGCCTGCCAGGACCCTGGGCGGGCTCCCCGGACCCGCAGGCATTGAGGTTGAAAGTAGACAACTATTTGGTTGACCTGGTTATGCGACAATTATCAATTGAGTTAGATTAGTCCCGGATGGTGATAGAGCCAGAGGCTGGATGATTTTCGAGTCCAAAGCCACTTGGTTTCTGCTCCCCTCAGCCTCTTACCCTGGGTCCCGTCACCAAGGTGCTGGCCTGGTCCAGGCAAAGAGCCTCAGTGCCTTCAACCACACAACTCCATGACGGAACTGCTCCCCTGGCAGCTGTGCCCATCTCCAGATAGTGGGCTTCCTCCACCACCCGCCTGCGTTTCTCATTAAGCCCCATGGTCACATGTTCGTGATCATGGACGGCAGACTCCTTCATCAGCCCCTGACGGCAGGACAGAATGGAGAGAGGTGTCCTGAGTGTGTGTGGGGGGACATGTGAGTGCTCTGGGCCAGGGACATTGTGTCAGCTTCTCAGTGCCTCTCACATGGAGGCAGAGACCACATCGCCACATGGCTTAGGGTACAGGCAGAGGAGTGGAAGCAGCCGACGAAGGAGGGAGCGCTCCAAGGAAGTCTTTCATCAAAGGGATGCCATAGCTCAAAGCACAGAAATAATATTCCTGAGACAGCACTGCCAATTAGTGGAAGGCTGGGAGGAGAAGGGCGAGATGGAAGCCAGGGAGAAGGAGTGAGTGGGAGAGGGGCTAGCGTGGGGCGAGGAGAGACAGGAAGAGGGAGAGGGGGAGGGAACGTTGGTGGGATGGGTGATTCCTTTAACATGACGCATGCTGCTTTAGAGGTCGTGGCATTCAGCCTTGGCCAGGTGGCTCAGGTGGTTGGAGTGTTGTCTCCGTTCACCAAAAGGTTGCGGGTTTGATTCTGGTCAGGGCACGTATCTAGGTTTCAGGTTCAATCCCTGGTCAGAGCAAGTGATCGATGTCTCGTTCTCACATGGATGTTTCTCTCTCTCTCTCTAAATAGTAAACATATCCTCAGTGAGGATCAAACAAATAAATAAATAAATGAATGAATAAATTCTTTAAAGAGCCCCCCAAAACAAATGATTGTGGTGCTCTTCTTAAACATGGCCAAAATCCAGCCTGAAGCAGAGAGAAGGAATTGAGTTAGATGGGGTGATGGCCCCCCTGGGAGATGGTTAGGCAGCAAAGCGTCCTGGAAAACTCTTTCTCTGCAAGGGGCGGTGTGGTTGTGATGAGATTCTAAGGAGAAGCTAGGGAGCGAACATTGGAGAACCTGGCACATAAAATATGTGATCTGTTCTTTGCTGATTACAAACCTACAGAAGAAGTGAGCGGATTTCCACATTGCAGACAAGGGAACAGGCTTAGAGAGGTTGGGAAGATTAAAATAGAAGTGGCGTTGAGGGGCAGCAGGACTAAGCCCATGCGTTCATGCCACCGTGGCAGGCCATGGTGGAGATGCGCCCTGGGTGGGTGGGCCACACTGCAGTAGGGAATGGAAGAGGATGCTTTCCAAGGGGACTTTTGCAGGCAGGCAGCCCTGTGGGTTTACCAAGTGGATTCTGGGAAGGTCTTTCTGGCCTGAGCAGGCTGAAGCCACAGTCTCAGCCTATAGGTCAGGAGAAGTTGGGTCACTGGCAGGTTGGAAAGGTTCACCCATCATCAAAGAGATGTGAATTTGGTTGGTGGGCATGTCATGAAATTAACTCTCAGGGGAGGGATGAGGGAGAAGGGGCACCCCAGATTCACTGCAGAGAAGCTCAGAGCTATGTCTAGGGCACTGGTAAACTGATATTTGGGACAAAAGGTCAAGGGTGGACTTTCGTTTTGATGTCTGGTTTTCAGAATTTACATGTATCTACTTTTGAGACGAATTTGAAGAGACATATTCTTAGGAAACTAAGAACCCCTCCAAAAATTATTCTAGCTTGACTATATTGCCAAGTGGGTTGTAGAGAAAATTACAATGTGTGACTAGAGCTGCCGTTGTTGGGTCCTTGCAAGGGGACTCCAGGTTGTGGCACTGTGTTAGGCACATCCCACATGTTATCTTTTTAAATATATCCGCAACCCAGCAGGATGGGTACTTTTATTCCCGTATTCCCAGCAAGATGAGGAGTACACGGAAGTCCAGAGAGACCAGCTTTCCCAGATCTCCCATGTCTCAGTAGCAAAACTAAGACTGACTTAAAAGTGCATGCACTTCCCACTCTGTGACATGAGGCTGAGAATCTGCAAACCTCAGAACAGAAAGCTGGAGTTCCCCTAAGCTCACCTGTCCACTGCAGGGGCCTTCCTGGAGTCTCCCTGGTAGGGGCTACAACTTGATTCGCCCACTTCTACTGAGGGAAGACTCACCAATTACTTCAGGAGGAAGACTTTTCACTGTTTGATCCTTCTCTTGTCCACCCACGGAATATCTCATGAATGCCCGCTGTGTGTCAGGCACTCTTCTAGAAGCCCGCAAGCCAGACAAGGGCCTGGCTCTCGTGGATCCTGATTTCTCATGGGTGCAGGGAGCATTAGGCAATAAAAAGTGGATAATCGAGAGCATCAGGTGGTGCTAGGTGCTTTGGAGACAGTGAAACCGAGCGGCAGAGAATGCCTGGGCAAGGGGGCCACCTTAGATTGAACAGTTAGGGAAGACCTTACTAAAGAGGTGACAACAAATGAAAAGAAGGGTCCCATCTTCCAAAGATCCAGGGAAGAGCATTTGAAGCAGGAAGCACCGGAGACGGCTTTGAGGAGAGCCTGAGTTCACCACATTAAAGAAAGACAAGTGCCTGGAGGAATAGCAAGTAGGAGCAGGGCGGGAGGGGAGCCCAGACAGGTGGGTGGATGCTACATGGTGTAGGGCCCACTTGCCACAATGAGGAGTTTTGGGTTTTACCTAAGTGTTGTAGGAAACCGTTGGATGGGCTCGATTGGGCAAGGGACATGCGGTAATCTGATTCATATTTTTAAAAGATGCTGTGTGGAGACGGGATTGCAAGGAGCACTTCTAATTGTTGGAAAGATTATTCCCTATCCTGCTGATGAAACTTGGTTCTTTTAGTAACAACTCCTGCACCAAAACCCCCAAGACACAACCACAAATGAGGCTACTTTCCTCTTCCAATTTTTCTTATCAGCCATTGTATTTCCCTTCAGTTCTTTCTCAACTTCCCCTGTTACTGCAATCAGTTCCCCCATGGATTCTAGACTCCTCACAAGTTTGGCCATTCTTCATTGGCTGTTCCCTTGTTTCTCTCCTTGCCCTTATTACGATGTGCTACCCAGTGTCAAACACACTTTTGAGCAGCCCAGGATTCAGAGGGACTCTCAATTCCACGGACAGCCACTCATCGAGAGCATTACACCAAGCCTTCATGGGCCAGGAGTTCTTAGTGTGGGGCTCATGTGTCCATGAATGGGCCTGCACACACCACGCACAAGGGCATGTGCATGTATGCGCAACTGCATGTTGTGTGCATTTCCGGGAAGAGAGTCCATAATGCTCATTCAAGTCAAATTTTCACCAACGTTACAAGCAGGGAACTACTGCCCTAGAAAGTTTAATCAAGGGCCCTGGCTGGTGTGTCTCAGTGGACTGAGTGCCAGTCTGCGAACCAAAGGGTCACTAGTCAGGAATTGACTAGTGAGGAAGGCTGTGTCCAGCTAACAAGGATGAGAACAGATAGATCAATGGGCCCAGGGCCCAGGGTTCTCTTTTTCTTCTGTACTTGTATATCTTTGGAACTGACCCATGTGCTCAACTTGCAGATTTTTAAAGAGCAGAGCCCAGAATCTGTTAAAGGGCTTGAATGCGGGCTCATGCAAAGGGCAAAGTCATCTTAAAAGAATTATTATTCATTTCCCATTGCAGTTAATTTTGGCACCTTCATCAGGATTTAAATTCTAGTACCATATCATATCAAAGGGAAAAAAAGTATTTGATGTACATGTTAATTACTGCTAAGATGTAGCTACTTAAATCAAGAGTTTAATCTTCATTTGACTATTCAGAACAGCTCTGCGTGGGGGGTGGGGAGAAGCCCTTTTGATTTGTGTTATTTAAATAGATGATGAGAACGCCAAGTAAAATGGCTCCCTATTTTTTAAACCAACATTTGAAATTAGTACCCAGCTAAAGAAAAAATAGTTAGGGAAATCAAGTTCCTCCAGGAATTCCCAAGTCTGCCTGTTTTGTGAAGTATGAGAAGGCAGCGAATAATATAATTTTGTGCGCTCAGAGGCTTGAGGCTCTGCAGAGCGGTAGCCTAATGGTAAGTGAAATCTTCAAAGCATGTTAGAGGCTTAAAGAGTAGCTCTATGCAGAAAATAATGTACTATTATTTAAAAGCTCAGTTGCCAAAACAATGCCACTCTTGGATACACTCTTTATAAAAACCATCATGGATAAATCCCTAATGTACATTTTTTTTATACCATGAAACTATAAAACCCACCGACATACCAAGCTATTTAGCAAGTGATTAAGTCATAGCCATTTATTATAGTTTTACTAGAACGTTGTTTTCTTGGATTTCCAAGGCTTTATCGACTCAGATATAACACTTTGTTCCTAATAATCCCTATTGATTTCACTATATTACCTTATATTTTTAGATTTGCCTTACTGCCTTGCACTAAATTCTAACCTGAATGCGCTGTATAAAATGAGATATATCACCATGTCTCCTAAACCTCATGCAGATAATCATCTTGCCCAATGTGGGTGAAGCATGCTCATTTTTGGCTGCTGACAGAGTTGAGGGCCCGATGGGGAGCGGTTCTTCGCAGTCCCTGGGCCTGCTGGCTGTGATATTTCTGGCCGGGGCCCTGGAGGTGTGGGAGTCAGGGCCTTGCACAGGTTAGAGGACGCATCTGGGATGGCATTTGTGTCTCTAGGTTGCTACAGTGGCTCATTTCTCTTGGGATGTGTGGCTCAGGCTGCATCTTCAGGGCACTTTGCTGATACCCATTGTTCGCGTGCCAAATCGGCCAACGGAGAACTTGGAGAAAGTTCTTAGAGGAAGTTACCACAACTTTGGGTGCTGTTAAACACGGTGGCACATTTTATCTCACGTTGAACCCTGAGCTTCCCTTCTTGGGACGAAGGGGACAGTGGCTGCTCTGGCTGGTGAATAATGTGGCCACTGATCCCTCTGGGGGAAGGGCAGCTGCGGTAAGCCCTCTGCAAGGCAGCTGTTGGTGGCTGCCATGGCCACAGCAAGGCCTCACACACTCTTATTAGGTCCCAGGGTAATGAACTTGACAGCTTCATTACACTTGAGGGGAGACTGGGCTCTGGACTCCCAGGAGCTCAAATTCTAAAGGAGGAAATTAATCACAATTGCCACACTTCTCATGATGAAAACTACATGCCAGAAGCTGTTCTATGTGCTTTATTTGTATCTATTCTTTTAATCCTACAATAGATCTCATAAGGCAGATGCTGTTTCACCACAAGGAAACTGAGGCACTGAGAGGTTAAGGGCTTTGCACAAGGTCACACAATGAGGGTGTGGTGGCTCCAGAATTCCAAACCAGCCCACCTGACTCCCAGAATCCAGGCTCTTGCTTAATTACATTTATATCATTGTTGCAACCTAGGAAGTCTTGTCCATTGGTTATTTCATGTGATCATCCCAACAAACTTTGGTTCCATTTCAGAGACAAAGAAACAGGAGTAAGTGGTCATTTGTCTATGGTGACACAGCCCAATCCGCTAGCCTGCGGGCAGGACAGACTTCTTCTTCTCTCCCTTTCTCTTTTTAAAAAATCCTCATCTAAGGATATGTTTATTGATTTGAGACACACACACACACACACACACACAGATGTGAGAGAGAAATATCAATCAGTTGCCTCTCTTACGCACCCTGACCTAGGATTGAACCCGCAACCTAGGTATGTGCCCTGACTGGAAATCGAACCTGCAACCTTCTGGTGTGTGGTTATGGGACGATGCTGCAACCAACTGAGCCACCAGCCTAGGTCCTCTCTCCCTCTCTTAAACACTCCCATGTGGTGAAAGACATGCCAACATGGCACACAGAAGGGAAACCGAGGGCCTGGGCACAGTGCAGTCTGCCTCACAGGAAGCCAGTCCCCTTCCTGGGGTTATATGAGACGAGCCCCCTGAAAGCGGTGTCAGAGCAGCAGACGACCTCGATTTGGATTGCGTACAGGTGGCTGCACGGGGGCACTCTCAGCACCCTCACATCTCCATGGGCACCCCCTCTAACGTTGGCTGCTCCTTCACTGTAACTCCAAGGTCTGAAGGAAGGAACAGTGCTGGTCTTTTATGATGTTGCCTGCTTGATGTGCTGCTGAGATTCTACAGCCGCAGGGCTGATCAGAATCGTGAGTGGTGAGGAGGGAGGAGAAATCCGGAGTGTGAGAAGGGAGGTAGAAAGGGCAGAGGTGACAGGGCAGCAGGGAAAGAGATAGCACTTCACTCAGGGCTGAGCTGGGTGCAGAGCGTTCCCTCTTGCTTTCTTCTTCTTTTTTCTTTTTAAAAGATTTTACTTAGCTATTTTTAGAGAGAGGGCAAGGGAGGGAGAAAGAGGAGAGAAACATCAATGTGAGAGAGAAACATTGGTTGCCTCTTGTACGCACCCTGACCCGCAACCCAGGCACGTACCCTGGGTTCAAACCTGTAATCCAGACATGTGCCCCGACCAGGAATCGAACCAGAAACCTTTCACTTTGTGGGATGATGCCCAACCCCCTGAGCCACACAGTCAGGGCCCCTCTTGCTTTTCTAAGAGAAAAGGAAAGACCAGCCAGGGGAGGTAAGGAGAATGTCACTGATTAAATCTCCAGCTAGAAGACAAAGACACACGGTGAAATTCTAGGTCCTGAAGAAGGTGAACCAACCCAACAACCAACCAGGCAGAAAGCTCTTTTCCATGTATTGGGGCCTGAGTTGAACCTAGCAATTAAAGTTACGCCTTTTTCCTCCCCAGTACAGAAGGGGCTGGCAGGTAGATACTGTAACCCACTGAGAAAATAACACTGAGCAGTTGTCTGAAGTCAACAAAAAATAGTCCAACGGGTCAGAATCAAAGAGACAGAAGCTCAGATGAGGAGGCAGAGGGACCAGTGTCTTCTCCACCTGCAGCGACTGCTCTTCCACCTGTGGCCTCAGAAGGACCATCCTCGCTGGTGACGGATGTTGATTTAGAGCTCTGCCATCCCTAGAGGACAGGTCAGGCTACTAACAAGGAACATGCCTTTTTGTGTCAAATCAATAGGAATGAAGAACAAGGACAGCCGGTGGGGGGTGCCAGAATGAAAGATGGGAGGGTCAGGGAATGGGGATGTTGGTACAGCTGAGATCATCTGTTATTCTCATGAAACAGATGATTCTTTTCTTGTCTTCTGATTTGGGCTAGGGAAAGAAAACAAAACCCCAGGTTTTTCTTAGACCATGAAGCATGAATTACTTACACCAGATAGATGAGGAAAGCTCCATTAGGTACTTAAAAAGCAATTATGATGAAAAGATCAAGAATCTTTGGTTCATTTCTAGCAGGTAAACAAATGCCTATTTAGACTGGTGTGAACACCAGCGTCTCCCCTTCCTGGTTCGGGTGCCTTCATGGGGGGCTTGGAATACTCTCCTGTGTAACCCCCCTGACAGACTATGCTGTGCAGAGGCAGGCTGCCTGGGCATGTTGTGTAATTCAGCATTAAGCATCCTATTGATTTACTGAAGTGCTGCCATGGATGTTAATGGAGACAAATATTGTGGCTGTGATTTTTCAAAGGGTTGAGTAATTCCCAAGCATCTATAACATCTGTCATTATGTAACGTGGGATGACCTCAAGATCTCTGACTTGAGGCCAACCATGAGGGCTGGGCAGTGAAAGGGGCCTGTGGGCACTGACCCAGGTCTTGAGGAGGTAGCCTGTCCTTTTTTTAAGACCTACCAAGGTGAGAACAATGGGAATTGGGGTGGGGGGACCGGGTGGTGGTGGTGGAAGCAGAGGTGATTGTGACAGCATTTCCTGGTGACTCATTACAAAGGTCACTGATTATTAGAAGGTAGGGCATTCTACACTCTTATCATGAAGCTTCCCTGGAAAGTCAGCTCCTACCCTGTTGTAGAGAGTAGGGTGGGTGGTCCCCATTCTTCAGCCAGCAGCACTGCAGAGCTGGGATGACGACGAAGCAGAGCTCCTCTGATCCTGCAGCACCAGCTCCTACCCCGTGCCCTGCTCCATCTGCGCATGTGACCACATTAGTGCGTGATTCCAGTAGCTACTTTCAGAGAGGTTAAGTTTCTTGCTCAAGGTCACACAGCAAGGTAGTCAGGGACTGTGCTATAATCCAGCTCTGAGGATTTCCTACCCAGGTCTATTCTCAGTCACCTTTAGGTAGGGCCTCTGGAAACTGAGTATGTGACCTGAAACAAGTGATATTTTCTTCCACAAAGACTCTGTAAACAACTCAGGGTTAGTAATTGTAAGAAATCAGTTACTCACAAATCCCATTTTAGTCAAATTCTGCAGGCTGCCCAATCTTTCCTACGCTCCAGCTCAGTCTCCATGCTGCTGCTCACATCATCATTCTATAAGACACATCTGATCTTGTCACTTGCTGACACAGAGACCTCCATCAGCCCCTCTCTGAGGACAGGATACGCTCCTCGGCCTCATCCTCACAATCCACCCCCTCCCCACAGTCTTCGGTTTCATGTCCTGCCCTTCCTGGTCCCAGCAGCCTCTCTGGATGTTGCTGACCATCCTATACCCTCCAATTCTCTGTGTGCTTTGCACAGGAAATTTCCTGTGTCTTCTACATCTTTCCCTTGCCTGCTGCCCAGGAAACTCCCATCCCTCCTTCAAAAGAGCCTATTCTTCTATCTCACCTCTGAGGATCCTCCTTGCCTCTCCCATGTGGGGTGAGGAGCAGCCCTGCCCCTCCGAGATCCCACAGAACACTGCTCATCCTGTATTATAGCTTTATTCTAACAGCCTTCTTGTTGGACTGTGTGTGTGTGTGTTTTTGTCTACTTCCAGTGCTATTTGAATTTCTGTGGTCAGAGGAGGTGCTTTTTCCCTCTTCTATCCCACTTCTTGGCACACAGTAGGTGTACTCTATGTGCTTACTCAATGAATGGGGGGTATGTGTTCTGGAATAGCAGGCTGTTGGGGTAGGAGCTGCCAGCAATGTTTAAGGTGAATACATTGGCCCTGTGAGACACATTTTCATAGTCTTGGGTCCAGGAGGGACCTGCAAGGGATTGAGACCTAGCGGCAGAAGAGCAGTGGCTCACCTCAGCAGCGTGTCAGGGGGTGTGGGAGGGTGTGCCCTTTGTCACCATGTTCTTTGAACCCAGTGGCCCTGAGTGTATGCGCAATCATGTGTCCCTTGGGGAGCCGACACGGACATTCAAATGGAAGAGCCACACACCCTACTTTGATAGTCATCAAACTGATGAGTAGGGTTGATATTCAAACATTTAGTAACTGGCCCAGCAGGTGCATTGACCAATCAGAATGCACACAGGCCACAGGGCTGAAACAGAATCCTCTGGGCCAAGCACGAACTCATTAGTGCTGGACAGTAAGGGGTATCTTTGATGCGGGTCTGGGAATAGCAGAGGCATATTGGGTGAGGGGGTTTGGAACGGTGGATCCTTTCCTGTCACTGCGAAAATATTTCAGTATTTTAACAACATACCCGGCAGGGCTGTACCGGTGCCTACCAGCCTATTGATAAGTCCCATTACAGTACAGCAGCAAATTTTGAACCCAAAAGACGACGTGTGCCTGTGCGTATGTGAGAGAATGAGGTGCAGTTTTCATAAGCCGGCAGCGTGTACTCGTACTTCAATGTGAAGAGAAGGAAGTGGAAATAAGGGAATTGCAGGTCTAGACAGAATGAGCTCACAGAAGCGGGAGCGGGCCTGTTTGGGAGGTGGCTACATGGTTCTTGAAATCACTGGGCTCATAGGGAAGGACAAGCAGGTGGAGGCTGGGTTGTGAGAAGCCTAAAAAGCCACGTGGCAGCTTTGTTACCCTGCCTGCATTCCCAGGTTCTTGTCCTTTAGCCAAACCTCACTGCTTGGGCAGGCTTCCAGGCCGGCCCTTGCTGGGACCATCCCTAAGTCTGGGGCTTTTCCTCGGTGAGCGGGACAAGGTCCTCCTTAATTAGGAATGTTGTAGCAGCTTCCCTGGCTCCACAGTGACTGATGTGCCCTTCCGCTGCCACCCACGTGGCCCATGTGCCCTACTGCGGTACATCATCTCCTAATTAACACGTCTTGTCAGGTCCAGCAGTTGGCATTGGTAAACATGCTCCTAGCAGCTGTCACTGGGCCTCTGTGTGGGGCCTGCCGCCTCATTAGCTCCAGAGAGGGAGGTGGCACTGGCACAGGGAGGAAGGGGAGGATGTTCTTTGTGGGGGTGTTGGCAGGAGGAAAGAATGTCAGATGCTCTGAGAGAACTCCGGGGGCCCCATGGAGGACTCAGCTCAGAGTGCAGTGGGCTTCCCTTTTCCCAGTGCAGTGACAGGACAGGGTAGGTGCCAGAGTGCCCAGGAACTGGAAGGCCTGGACCCTCATGGTGACTCTGCCACCACCTAGGAAGGGTCAGTGTCCCCCTCAAATTCATGTGTGAAGCCCTCATATTCACTGCGGCCGTGGTGGTAAGCAGTGGATCTCTGGGAGGTAGTTAGGTTTAGGTGAGGCCGTGAGGGTGGAGCCCCATGTAGGGATTAGCGCCCTCATACAATAAAAAGAGGAAGAGATCTCTCTGCACACACCACGGAAAGGCCCAAGAGAATGTAACAGGGAAGAGAATCCAGCCATGCTGAGATCCTAGTCTCAGGCTTCCAGCCTCCAGAGCCGTGTCCGCGGCCTGAGCCACGTAGTCTACAGTATGTAGTTAGAGCAGCTTGACTGGACTAAGGTAAAGGCTCAGCCTCTTCGTTTGAAAGATGGGTATGGTCCCAGCCCCGCCTACTCACAGGCTTGCTGAGTGAGTCTTACGAGAAAATGGAAATTCTGAGGGATTAGCAACTCTCTGTACTATGACATAACAAGGTACGGCGTGGCTCCGATTTGGGGATACCAGGGAGCACTCTTGGCTCAGACAAGATTAGTGCTGTGATGTGTCTCTGAACATAGCTCTCCTGCCTTTCTGGGGCTTCCTGCCTGCATTGTACAGTCACTCACTTTTATCAAACCCTTGCTCTCCCCTCTCTAATCCTGCCTAAGCCCTCTGCCTCCTTGGCGGGGCCAGCCCAGCCTCCCCTCCTCCATGGGGAGGAGCATGGGGAGACCCCAGAAAGAAATGCTTTTCTTTCTTTGGCAGCCAGAGCGCCAGCCAGGGCTCAGCCTCCCTCCTTCTCAGTTACTGGGTAGACATATGGAGCCCACCCTGCTGCCTTTTCCCCTGCCCTGGATTTTAAGCACATAGTAGGCAGTCAGTGAAAGTCTGTGGCACAGGAGAAGTAGTGTGTCTCATTCCTGCTGCTCTCCCAACAGTGGTAGGTGATCTCACAATTACTTCCAACAACTTGTCCATTGTCAACTTTCCTATAGAGCTCCCTCTGAGGTCTAACCAACATCTCCCTTCGGGTGGTACATATCTATTTCTTCTTTGTCTGCTCTACCACAAAATAGGAACCTGATCCCATCTTCTCTGCCAGTACTGGAGGGTGATACTGAGTGCCTGCACCTTCCCCAGGGCCAGCCTGCTACCTGGAGCCAGTCCTGCTCCCCAAGGCCCCTCCAGCTCCTTGATCCTGTACAGGGTCTGTCCTGCATAAAGTCTGAGCGATGGAGGGGGTTGTGAAAGTGTCCAATCATAGCGGAGAGGTGGACTTTTCCAGCCAGCAGAGGTGTCGAACACACACAATCTGTAAATCTTTGGTAATGAGCACATCCTAATGAAGGGAGCCAAGAGTGGCCATGGAATGCCGGCTGAAGATCTTAATTAAAATGCTTCTGTCTATTCAGTCTTCCCCACTTTTCTCCTTTTCTCCTCATCAGCACCCCTCCCCCGCCTGTGATGCATATTTCTTGCTTCTGGACCCAGCCTGTGCAGGAAATGTGTGTCTCTTATCTCCTCTCTGGGGGATTTAGAGCCCTTCTTCGGCATGGGCCTGGGCTTGGTTTGACAAGGATGTGCACATGGGCATGGAGGCAGAGCAGGAGTAGGCTGCCCAGAGCCAAGCAGATGTCTGCACCCCAGGGAGCACGGCAGGGATCCAAGCAGGCTCAGGGATGGGTGGCAGCTGCTAGCCTTGTGAGCTTTCTGGGGTGAAGCTCCAGGGTGAGGGCCAGGGGACCAGCTGAGGGACTTCTGGGCCAAAGGGGTGTTTCTTGGGCCACTTTTTAAGTGGCTTCATGGAGTGGGGAGCAAAGGCAGCTGTGAGGAAAGGGCTTTGCATTGCTTTCTCTGGGGGTGGAGTCAATACCTCCCATTTGCTTCTCCAGATCCTTGCCATAGGCTTTGGATTGGGTCTGGCCGAGGAGAAGGCTTCGGCAGGACCCTGGGGGGAAAGGAGGACAGGGAGGTTGGACTCATGCTTCCCCTGGTTCTTCCTCTGTGAGGTCACCAGGGCCAGTCTGTCCCTCCACTGAGTCCACAGTTCCTTGTCAAGGCAACTACTCTAGACATCCTTTCCTGGTTTTCCCACTCCCTCTACACACCCCTCCCCTCACCCTTGTTTCTGAGCCCCCCCCCCAGGCATTCTAACCCCAGGGTGCTGTGTTATTCCATATCACTCCCTGAGCACAGCCCAGCACACAGCCCATCTATGCAGCTCTCCCCAGATTCCTCAGTTCCACGTGTCATCCGTTTTCTGCCAGGATCCTGATGGAACTACCTGCTCTCTTCCAGGCACCCCCCTCGACCTTCCCACCACACACACAGTCAAAGGGGTCCTCATGGTGTTGGTTGTTCCTGAGAGGGCAGCTGTGATGTGGAACAGAGTGATGTCTTGTGGATGACAGAGAGCTCCACTTCCAGGTGGACGAGTTGGGTTTAGAAACGTGCTAGTGAGTTTGCTTCCCAGCACCCAGTGATAGTCCTTGAACCGATCCAAGTCTGTGAAGGGTGGAAAAATCCCTCTGTGTGTGTGTGTGTGTGTGTGTGTGTGTGTGTGTGTGTGTGTGTCGGGTAAAGTGGGAGTGAGGTTCATTCTTCCCCCAAATGTTTCTCTGAGGGTTGTTGTCTGTTCTTACTAATATTAGGCCACTGCAGTTGAGACTTGACACGAATTTAGGGCATGCTCTCTGTAACTGATATTTAACAAAGAAGCAAAGCAGGTATTCTAGCAATCGATGGGAATCTCTCCCCTTTTCATTCTTTCCCTCTTTTATTTGCTCCCTGTTGGTGATGAAGACTGATTGCAAGGATTTTTGTGGGGAAGGGAGTAGGGCATTCACCCCAGGCTGGGAAAGACCACACTGAGATACGGCCTGGGAGCCAGGCTCTCCGGGCCCTTCCCAGCCAATGGTGATTTACCCCCTGCCTCTCCCTGTGGCTGGCCCTTGAGTAGGGCTTCTGGTCTTGGCTTTGCTGACTGACACCTCCTACAGGAGCCTATTTCCAGGGTCCCTAACTTTTAGACGCATGCCTGCCCCCAGCCAAGGGGCTTGTAGTTGATTCCTCATTGGCCCTTTTGCCCAGTGGTTTGGGTTGCTCTTCTCAACCCCGTTAGCCTCAGATTCCAGTTAGCACCACCGTCTGCAGTGGCCCAGCAAGGTGAGCCTGCCCTTGACCTGACACTGTGGCAGCTGCCCTGTAGGCCCGATCATCTCCCAACATACCTCAGTTTCCACTCCACTCCACTGACTGGGGGAGAGAGGTGCTTCCACCCCTGCTTCCCATTCCCCATGCCAACATACGGAATGAATCTTTCTTCTTGAACACAAGCGCACAGCAGCTACTTGGTTTTCAGTTTTGATTCAGTTGCCTGCACATCTAGTTGACAGCCACCCATCCATTCACTCATTCAGGCTTTTCTGCTATTTATTGAGCAACCTCTAGACACATGAACTTGCAAACATCATCTCATTTCTTCCTCACCCATCTCTGTCAGGGATCTGCTGTGTCAATTATTGACGTTTTCCATAGGAGGAAACTGAGTCAAGGAGTGACTAGAGGGCCACACAGCTGGCCAGTGTTGGAGCCAGGGTTTGAAGCAGGCAGCATGGTACTAGAACTTGAACTCCCTCACACTGCAGCACAATGTTCCTGTTCACAGACAATTTGGGATTGTTCATGTGTAGAAGCAGCGGGCCCTTCCCCAAGCCACACTTCGCATTGGCTGTGCCCACAGCAGGTATCACTGTGCAGGAAGAGAGATGGAGAGCGGGGCAGAGAGAAGGCCCGAGGGGGAGGTGTGGGGAGGGCGCAGGTGGAGCCGTCACCCGGAGATGATTTGCGTCAGTCACAGAAGGGAGTGCGTGTCACGCTGTCGCAGCCTTTTCCTGTATTGACACAGTAACAACCCCTTACTTTTGTGTGGCACTTTGTAGTTTTCAAAGCACTTTCAAATCCATGAGCTTATTTCATTCCCACCACAGTCCTGTGAGGAGTAGGAATGGTTAGCCTTAGTTAGTGGATGAACAGGACATGTGAGGTGATGTAGTTTGTCCCAAGTGGGGGAACCTGGAGGAAACCCTGGACCCCTGACTCCCGGCCACAGGGTCTGTGCTGCCTGCCTCCCTTTCTTCCTCATCACTTTCTGATCTTGAGCCATTTGTGGGGAGGGTTGGCTTCCCAGACTCCCCTCAGTCCTGGGTGCTAGGTCACCCAGAATATCGAAGGCAGTGGTCCTCAAATGCTGATGGGCACTGGGATCACCAGGAAGGCACTCAGACAGACTGCTGCATCCTCCCCTGAGTTTCTGACTTGGGAAGTCTGGGAGGCCCAAGAATCTGCATTTCTAACAACTTCCCAGGATGTTCTTCCTTGCTGGTCCAGGGACCCCACATGGTGAGAACCCCTGATACCAAGCGATGTCTTACAGATACTTGGGTGGCCTTGTCTCACCTGCGTGCATAGGCTGGGCTAAAGAAACCCCAGGCAGAGAAAGAGTTGCTGTGTGGTCTCTCCCTGAGGTGAGGGATTTGTGCGTGTCTGACTTCCCTGACTGACTGCTCTGTGACTCAGAGAAAGAGAGAAAAGCTCAGGCTTTTTGGTTCATACACACACAAAGAGAAGAATGTCCACACAAGATTATTAATTTATTGTTCAATTAAGTTATGATCTCTAAAATTATCACAATATTTGATGGGAGGAAAGCAGCATTGAATAGCTTGTTCCAAGTAATGTGTGAATAATGTAACTTTATTACTTTTCTCGCTGGTGAGTAATTGTGACTGACACATCGGCAATAACAAAGATCACCTTCTTACCCTCGCCTCTCCCCACTCTCCACACTGCGCGTTTACTTTCTCATCTCTGCTGCTTTCTCACTCGCCCCTCCCTGCTGACACCCCCTTTCCCTGTCTCCTTCACTCCTGTTCTGTTCTGCCTGCAGCTCAGGACTGGGGAGGGGCGATGTGGCGAGTCCCGGGAGACACCGTGAGCCGCACGCCCCCGCTCTCCAACTGGTGGGAGCCCTTGCAAGGCTGCTTCAGCTCTTGCTCACCTTGTTCCTTGTACTCCCGCCTCAACCGCCATTTCTTCCAAGTACCTTGAATGTCCACTCAGGGGGACTCCTCTTCACAACAGGCAGGAGCCAGCCTGGGCACAGACGCTGCAGGCGGGCAACTGCGGCGGCAATGTCGTGGCAAAGTCCACACATTCCGACAAAGGAGGGCATCTATGTCTCCTGGTTTTGCGTCCCCTTCCAATCCTGAATCTAGCTTCTGTCTCCAGCTCGCCAGGTCTGCGGGAACACCTGAGCCCCTTTCACTTCTGCCCCCAGGCGCTCTGGGCGCGCAAGCGCTGCTGTCAGCACCAGGGACAGCTCTCAGCCCCCTAAGGGCCTCTCTAGGCTTCCCTGTCAACCTCCTCAGCTGCACCGGATCCCGACCTGCGTGAGGAGTGTATTAGCGATTCCTCACCAGTCCTTCTTTCTCTTATGCCACTTGGGATCTAAACTTCTTTTTTAAAAAAACACTTCAGCCTTGGCTGGGTGGCTCCGTTGGTTGGAGTATGGTTCTGTACACCAAAAAAAGTCACGGGTTTGATTCTCAGTCAGGGCACACACCTTGGCTGCAGGTTCAATCCCCAGGCAGGGCGTGTACCTGAGGCAACTGATTGATGTTCCTCTCTCTCTCAAATCAATGAACATATCCTCAGGTGAAGATTAAAAAAATCACTCTTTAGCTGTTGAAATTCAGCTTAAACACTATCTTGCCTTGCTGCTTCATCATCCATCAGTGCATATTTTTGTAGCAGCAGATACATTTATTTAGGCAGAACCTGGGTGCTGACAGCTTGTCTACAGTATGAGTGTGGAAAGGACAGGAAGGATGGGTGTATCCGATACAGATTCATCTCACATGGATCAGTCCGGTTCCTGCTGCGATGTCTCTGTTCAGATACCATTTCCAGACTCCTCCCATCTCTTCGGGAGAGCAATCTACACCACGCAAGTCAGACCTGACCACCAGGTGACCCTTCCCTCTTGCCCTGGAGGTCTGGCTTGGTGACCTGGTGGGGCGATCTGGCCTAGCTTCCTCCAAAGCCCCCACTCAAAGGTGGCCAGTGTAGAAGGCCACCAGCTGTGTGTTGACGCGACAGCTCTGTCAACAGGTGGAGCAGAATTGGACCCGACTCTACTTTCCCTGATGAGTGGGGAGAGCTCCCACTTGTGAATACACTTTGTGCCATTACTCCATTTCATCTTCACGATGACTGAGTGAGGAATGTGGCTTTATTGCTCCCCAAGTCACTGCCATCCAGGGGTGGAGCCAGGAACCTGCTCTCCACAGCCTGTCCTCATCACAATACTGTGCTTACCAGCCTCCCTGGGTGGGTGTCTGGCCTTGATCCTGGATCCTGGGCCACCCCTGGGCCTAACCAAGGGGAAGAGGTTATGGGCCCTGGGGCAGAACAGTGGGTGTGAAGGCACAGCTCTGTGGAACTGAGGGGAAGGGCCGCTTCATCTGGAGAGGTTGGGGGGCTTTGCGTGAAACGAGCCTTGACTGCTGGGTCATGAGGGTTCAAGTTTTGCCTTTCTTCTCAAGAAAGGAGTAAAGGGAGCCAGGTGTCCTTGGTTGGGACTGTCCTGGGTGTGCCCGGCAGGGTGTGTGTTGGGGATCAGAGTTTCCCCTCACCTGGTGCTCCCAACGTGCATTTTCACCAGCTCCCTGTTCAGTAGAAAGTCAGATTTCTAAAAACAGCTACACCCAGCCCTGGGCTACAGGCCTGGCCCCTCTTGGCCGGCATACTCCCTGCTGGTGTTCTTTTCACTAGGTGTCTCACCCACCCCTCTGGTGGCCAAAAAGTGCTCATTGCTCTGTGAGGGCAAAGGGGAGAGCGTCTGTTCACCCAGGAAAGGAAGGCAGCACAGCCCCTCATGGAGCCCTGAGTTATAGTTGCTGCACCTAGTTAGGAAGTGGCATAATTCCAGCTTCTGGGTCCTACACATTCCTGAACTTCCCCTAGATCAGGAACAATGCTACATCTGAGAATGAGCACAAAGAACACTTTTTCTTTAAAGGGCTGACCTTAAAAGGAGTTCCCAATCTCAAAGGTCGGAGCATATGCCCTGCTGGTCCTGAGAAAACCATTGTCCCTAGTCTTTTTTTCCTTCCCTTGCCCTGTGGAGTTGAACTTGATGGTTACATCAGGTGTAGAGGGGCCAGAGAGCCTTCCTCATTAAAAGAGCCAGGGTGGTTGGGGGGCTTCAAGGGTCTCAGAACCTCCAGGCTCTTGGGCTACCAGAGAGTGAGGCTTGGGGGACTGAACAGGTAGTGGCCAAAGCCTGGCACAGGAGATGGCTGGCAAAGAAGAGACTGGGAGGCTGGAGAAGGCTGGAGGCCGGGGCCCCTTCTCAGTGGACTGTAGTGTATGCCTGGTGATGAGCACACTGCCAAGATCAGTGAGAGCAGAGGTCTGGGCTCAGGAATCAGATGGTTGGAGAGGTGGCTTGGACACCAACTGGATATTTGGTCATGTTGTGAGAACTCTTGGAAACTCAGATTCCTCATCTGTGAAATTGGGATGGAGGTACCTGTTCTGCCTCCCTCAGGAAATTGTTTCGAGAGTCTGAGGAGCCAGTGAGTATAAAAATAGCTTGCAAAGAGCAGGGTTGGCCAAGGCATGGAGGGTGAAGGAGGCTGCCCTGTCCTTCTCTTCTGAGACTTTCTTTTTTTGTTCCTTATTCCCAATATGAAAACAGTAAAGAGTTCTGGAGAATAATGCTGCCTTCCTCCCATCAAATATTGTAATGTTTGCACCTGGTGGGCACTCTTAGCAAGCTTGTCCTCTTGCAAATTTAACCTACCTGTTTACTTCAGTTCTTAGTCTTGGAAGAAAAGAAAAAAAAAAAAAACAAATCACATCTAAACCCTGATAAAAAAAAATATAGCTTGGTGCTCTGGGCTGATGAAATCCTACTTGGAGAATGGGAACCTATTTCTTTCCCTAAGTCTGGCTACACTTGAAGGCCAGTCACTTAAAAAAGGATAAAAAACCAGAGAAGAATTTTCCTTAGCAAAAACTAATAATCAGTGGCTTCAACATCTATCCATCCATCCATCCATCCATCCATCCAATACTTAACAACAGAATGTCTACAATGCCCCAAGCCTAGCACTGGGCTTTGGGGACACACAGGTGATTGGTGGGAAGACTGGCAAGTAAATTGAGTGTGATAGATGCCCAGAGAGTGGTGGGAGCAGGAGGAGAGACAGTGGAGTTGAAAAGCAGGAAGGGCCGGCTTCTCTGAGGAGGAAGACTCTTGAATTTAAGATTGAGGAGTGAAGAGACTTAGGAGTCTCTTTGCTGAGTTCCCTTCCATCGGCACTTGCATAGTGCCAGGATCAGTAAACTTCAGAATCCTTATAGAGTCTGAACTGGACCTACTGCCATGTGTGTGGCGTCCTGTAAGGTCCTGGGAATGGGGAGCTCAGAGCAGGAGCCATAACTGATTTTGCTTTGGAGTTTAGCATCGACTTCTTGGAATCAGAGAACTCACAACATTTAGGTAATTTCACTTCCTCTTGGCAGAATTTCACCACACCCACCTGAGAGACTGGAATAGCAGCAGCTTGTTTGTTTTGAAAGAAGCCAAAGGTCCACCACATTCCCCTTTCAATCCCTCACCTCCTATTGGAAAAACTTCCCTGTCAGTCATTTGTCTGCAGCTGAAGTCAACCTTCTCCCTAGGAGATCCAGAAATTCTTCATATTTTACCAACTGTCCTTTACAACTAAGCTCAGGACCATGTGAGCTGTTCTATATTCTCTCCTGGGTCTGGCCCGGCCTCACAGAGTCCTATTCTATCCAGATAGAAATAGTTACCTTATGGATGAGGAGCAATACTAACAAAAAGCAGAAGTGCAGAGATGAGGGGCAGCCACTTTGCTGTAGATGGATGAGGGAGGACACAGCACTGCACCCGGGGAGTTCCCTCTTCATCCCCCCCTACCATGAGACATCCTATACTTTCTGATCACTGCAGTCATTTGATCACGGACCAGCCTTGGTGAAGGGAAGCCCAGGCCGAGAACTGGAAATTTGTGTTGTGTAGGAAGCTTGGTGAGAAGGCTGCTGCTGTGGAGGGACCACTGAACAAAAGGACTTCAGCCTGGAAGAGCCAGGTGGTGATGGTGCATCCCTGAGTCTGGTCCCCCAGCCCCATCTCCCTTGCCAGGTGATATAAGCTCCCTTTTGCACATCATTGTATCCCTTTGGCCATGTTGCCAAAGTCTGCCATTCCTTTGTGCCTTGGCCAACCTCCAATCATCCCAAAGCCCAGCCAACAGAATGCTCCAGTGCTAATGGATCTGGAGACAAGCTCTGGACGGCCACCTCTATCCAATCAGATTTGCCTTCAAAGGCCACTGCCTCTGACCTTTTGATAACATTTAAGAAAAGAAACCTTGTATATTGGCTGCATCAGTCCTATCTCCATCGAAGGTCCAGGTAGCTATTTGTATTTCTGTTTGAATTTTTTGGTATTTTTCTTTTTCTACTTCTGGGTAATCATAAAGGAAAACACAGTTCCTTTGGTTGACCAAACTTCATTTAAAAGTTGTTTGTATTTTTTTAAAAAACTAGAACCCAATCCCTTAAGTCTTGAAAAGCAACCTCCACTGAGCTCAGTAAATCATTTCCAACTCGGCAGCTTCTAATCCAGGAGATTTCAGGAAGAAGATGCTAAACAACCACCAACGACATCCCAAGACAGTTGCCAGCAAGTCTCAGGGCTCTGTGATCTGGAGATCTGATCATCTAATCCTGACTCCAGCCTCGTGTCTGCTCGGCTAGCTGGCCTGACTTGTGTAATTAGTATTCTTTCCACTGTTGATTTTGTTCAAATATATTGGGCCCATCAATCACCTGCTTCCCAACTCATCTGTCTGGATCAGTCAATTACAAAGTTATTTTGGAGCCACTAGGATGCTTGTGAAAGAGACATAAGAAGGAGCTAAACTCATTTTCAGCTTTGACCTCGGAGGCTGGGATGTGGGAAGGCTTAGTTTGCTTACACTTCATGGCTATCCAATTCAATCTGGCCTGTAGAATAGAAAGGCCACTTGCTTAATTGGGAACACTTTAATATAGATATCCATTAACTTATGCTAAATTACAGTAAAACATCTATGGAAGAACCTGATGTGACAACTGCATGAATACTAAATCACTTCATTACGATCAGCACTATGACAATGAATATAAAATGAACGTGCCCAGAGAAGACAATTAATCTTCCACCTTCCCAAGCCATTACTGTTTTATTTCCCCCCGAACTGTACTAAAAAATAAGGCACAGAAGCTCTATGATTTTCTGAGATGATTACTTCCCTTTAGCTGCTGAGCAGTCCCTTAGAGCGCCTGTAACATGTAGAGTGGAGACTGGCTTGGGCCCCTCCAAGAAATAGCCATGGAAGTGGAGAGGTAGGGGTCCTGGGGTCCCACTTTGGTTTGGGACAGGAGGCTGTTAGGCTGCCTGGACACCACGCGTGAACACACAATGGAAGGCATCCTCATAGGGAACTAGCAAACAGACTGTCAATTTAGATTAGCAACTTCAAAAACATTCCAGTCTGCTCCCTGCATACATTATATGCATAGATCTGAGGGAAAAATTTGGCCTCTGAATTAAGTCAGCTTTTCCTTCTGGGCTGCTTGCACCTGAAAAGTTTGGCTAAGAGGTTCCAGCAGTCAGATAAATGCATCTTATAGAGCCTAGTCTGAATCACACATCTTGGTTTTATTCATTCATTCATTCATTCATTCATTCATCCTCACCAGAGGGCATGCTTATTGACTTTAGAGAGAGGAGGGAGGGAGAGAGAGGGAGAGAAACATTAATGTGAAAAAAGAAATATGGATCAGTTGCCTCTCCCATGCACCCTGACCAAAGACCAGACCCGCACCCCAGGCATATGCCCAGACCTGGGAATCAAACCCACGACCTTTCAGGTTATGATGTTCCAACCAACTGAGCCACACTTGTTGAGGTGAACCCCAGAACTGTTAAAAGATACACCCTTTCATCCCACGTGGTGCTATTTCATGTAGGTTCTTTCTCAATCTCAAGGTGAACCATGGGGACCTTTATATTTAGAACTGTGCTCAGCTCTGTGTGAGGACTAGCCATGAGAGGCAAGCATGAAAAGTATCCCTGGGTTACAGGGATCACAGACCTCTCCTCCTTGCTGGCTTTTCCTCCTCTCCTTGACATCTGATTCCCCAGGCTCATTCCTTGGATCTCTTCTCTTGGTCTGGACTCAGTCTTAGAGCTTAAATACCAACTCTCCTGTGATGCCTCCCAGATTGATATCCACAGCCTGGACCACTCCCCTTAAGTCTAGACTCATGTAGCCAGCATCCTGCTCTGCATCTTCACTTGGGTGTCTAGTGGGCATCTCAAATTTAACGTGTCCCAAAGAGAACTCCTGATCTTCTCCCACAGACCCACCCCTCTCCTAATCTTCCTCATCTAAGTGGTAGTTTTATCATTCTAGTTATTCAGGCCAGAAATCTTAGACTCTTCTCTTTCTTTCATACCCACAACCAATTTGTCAACATAGCCTGTTGTCTCAAAATGTATATGTAGACCAAACACCTCTCACACCTCCTCCACTAGCACCTGACCCAGGCCCCCATCATCATCTCCGCCCAGATGATTGCTATAGTCTCTCCATGGTTCTGGCTTTAGCAGGGCCTCTAGCTTCGACCTTGTCTCAGAGGACCTGCTTAGTGGTCACAAAGCTAGTCTCTGCCATGCTCATCAGATCAGGGGTCAGGGTCTCTTGTGGAGTTTGGCAAGGTTGGACCAGAGATCTGAGGTAAAGGGGTATCTTTGACCTGAGTAACAAAAGGAAAGTAGGAAATTGCTATTCTCACCTAGACTGCAAGGAAGGAAAGTACCAGCCAGTGGGATATAGCTCACCAAGGCGATACAGGCTATATTCGACGAGAGCCTCTTGGCTTCTTATGAGACAGGGACTGCAGATGTTCCACTCCACCCTTGCAGCTAGCTCCATTTCCCTATTGAGCAAGATTGAGCAAGCAAGTCTCTTGTTCATTCCCTCTCTGCTCCCCCACAGTTCCCATCATATTTAAATGGTGGAAGCCATTAAAATATTAATTTATAGGGTATTTGGAAACTCGGAGTAACTCCATTTCTATATAGAGCCATGTGATGCTCATTGGACTCCTCATCACAAGTTCCCTTGCAGGTACAAAGCCCCAGCTACCAGTTTTCTGAGGGCTGGAGTGTCGATTCTTCTACTTCAAGGGGGGGTTGTCAAAGGGCCCTCTTTCCATCATACAAAGGGCAGGTGTCAGTGGGGGTGGAGCCTCCCTGGGAAATGCGCAGAAGTCCTTGGCTGCTTCAGATGGAGCTCAGGGCCAGTGGGCAGCTGCTGTGCTGTTCGTGGAGAGCCAGAGACCCCTCTTGAAAGGGCACATCTCCATAACCCATGGAGGAGAGAGAGTGCCAACAATCTTGTTAGCACATCAAGTAACAGATTTTGACAGATGCTTCCCTGCCTTCTAGTCCCAGCTTCAAAATTCTCCCTGTATGAGTCTCACTGGGGTTGGTGATTACTTCTCACTGTTCCCTCTTCTGATACCAGCAAGAGGCTCTGTTTGTGCCAAGTCTCCCTGTAAATGCTATGGCTATGCCCCTATCAGGCAAAGCATTCCTGGGAGATAACGCAGGGTTTGCGATGGGACTCCTACCGGGAACAGGAGGGAAGGGAAATTGCCTCTCTGTGAGAGCTCATCACCACGTGGTCTAGCTCAAGTAAGACTCACAGAGATGTGAACTCTGTCCTCTTTTTGCTATTCTCTCCCCGTCCTCTGCTCTTCCAAGCAAGCTCTCAGTGTGAGAACAGGTCTGATTTCCTCGGGTGACCACCATTTCTAAGCTAGCATTTGGGAATAGGCCACGAACAAATAAAAGGCCTCAGAAAAGTCAAGAGCCTCTGGCAGGAGAAAGTACTTAGGAGCACAGTGAAGTTTTAAGGAGTAATGACACAAAAGGGGATAGGGTGGAACCAGAAAGCAGCATAGGGACAGTATTCCTGGGGCAGGGGATGGATGACATCGTGCCTGTATGTCCCTTCCAGGTGCATGACTTGTGCAAAATCCTAAACTGTACATCAGTTCAACCAAGTAAAAATTTATTAGTCATCTCCTCTGAGTCAGGCTCTAAGTGAAGAATTCAAAAGTAAACCAAGTAAGATTTCTGAGTTCAAAGATTCTACAATCTAGTAGGGCAAAGGGAAGTCATTTGAGTCTTTCTCTCTCTCTCTCCCTCTCTCTCTGCTCCTCACTCTGTCACCTTCTTTCCAACCAATGAAAGGCATATTGTACAAAAGCAGAGGTATCTCTGGTCTGATGTGAAGAGCACTTGTAATCGGGTTTGCAAACTGCCTCTACCACTTACCAACTCTGTAATATTGGGCAGGAAGTTTAAACTCATTTAGATTCAGTTTTCTTATTTACATAACATGGACATTAATGATGCTTACCTCAGAGGGTTAGTGTGAGGACTAAATAAAATAATGTACATTAAAATTCTTCACATGCAGTAGATGCTTAATAAATATTAGTCAAATGAATGAATAATAAATAAAAATGTTAGAGAAATACAGAGGAGAGCCACCAGTGGTTGGGAGGGACAGGATCTGAGATGGTCTTGAAAGGTGAAGAGGATATTGACAGGTGTAGAGGAAATCTATTTCAGACAGAAGGAATGGAGTGAGCACTGAAGTGGAGAAGAGTAGGTCCCACTTCCAGGAGAGGCAAGTAGTGGGAAATAAGGCTGAAGATACAGGCTGAGGTTATATTGTAGTAAGCCTTGATTGCTAGTCTAAGAAATACGGACTTGATCCTTGGGCAATGAGGTGTTTTGAGGAAAGCATGACTGTGTTATAGGAAGATCAATGTGACAATCAAATGAATAGAGTTTTACTGAAGATTAATTGGAGATAGGAGACAAATTTGAAGGCAACAGTAATCTCACTGAGATTGAATGAGGATCTTAACAAAGCTAGAGAGAGTAGAAATGGAGGAAAGGGAAACAGAGTCTGTAAGAGCTGGTGACTAGCGGGATGTAGAGAGTGAGGGGGGCCAGAACAAGCCCTGAGTATTTAGGGGGAGATCAGTGAGAAGAGCATGAGATTGACTATGGTTTACGGAACACAGAGAAAGGAAGAGTTTTTGGAGGAAGGTAAACTATGTTCTAGAGGGCGAATTAGGAATCTTGCAGGAAACCAAAGTAAATTACAGCGCTGGAACCAAGTCCTGAGGCCAGGCTGCGGTCTAGCACTGGAGACCAGGATGTGGAGCCGCCTTCTTGGGGGAGATCATGGAAAGCGTAGGGGAGGGCGTGAGTGAGCAGTGACTAACGGAACTCTCAGTTTATAGGACTAGCGCACTAGACTGGCAGCGGATCCAGGGAAACTGGGGTCCCGAGAGTAGGGGACTGGGAAGTCAAGTAGGCAGAAGGACAAAAGGGTGAGGAATTCTGGAGCGCTAGCACTAGTAGAGGGAAAATATGTGGTCATTGGGTTCAGGCTGAGTGAAGCTGGGGAGGAAAGTGGGAAAATAGGAAAGAATGAATAGGCCGAAGGCCGAGGGAAAACCAGAGCATAATTAAAAAAGGGATGAGAAAATGGGTGAGGACAGAGTGGGATTGTGGCAGTTGACAACCTGAATGTGTAGTAGTTCTGAGTTGTGAGTTTCAAGATGCAGAAGAAGGAGAGAAAGGGGTCACTGGATTGAAGAAGGCTTGAAAATGAAGAGGTCAGGGAGTTGGGAGGATCAGAAGTCACCAAGGATAAAGGAGGCAATGAGAAAGAGGGGGAGGTCTGAGAGCCCGGTGCTAAAATCCTACCAGAACATGAGGTCATGTCTGAAAACTTGTACATAAAGTGAGAAGGATGAAGTTATGGTACAAAGAGTGAAATTATTGGGACAAAGAACTTAAACTGAAGTGGGTCTGGGGAAAACCATATTCAGGATGAATTTATTGACTTCCTACTAAGTGCCTCAAAGAGTTAAAAGGACATCTATGAAACAAGCAATTATCAGTAGGTTATAAAGTCATCAGATATTTTAAGTGCTACGATGTGTAATACTGGCCGCACACGGCTCGAGTTTGCTGCCTTGACCAGCTCTCTTGACAACAGCAAACACGTCAAGTCCTGCAAGTCACCACTGTGGCACAGGAGACTAAAGACACACAACGGAGATGGTGAACCTGGCGGGAGGGGTGGGAACTGAGGGGAGGAGAGCTCTCCAACCGAAGAGAGAGAGAGAGAGAGAGAGAATAAATAAGCCGGGGTGGGGTGAAGATGCCATATTCTAAAGCTAGTGTGAGAGTAATGGAGGCTGAGCGTTTTGATAGGCAAAGGATAAGAGAAGGACCAAAGAATGGAGGCGTTCAAACTGATTATTATGAGACCTCAAAAACAGGCAAATATCCTCAAGTTCCTGCAGCTCCAGACTTGGGCCAAGGGAAGCTTCACTATTTACATAGACCTCCAATGCCCTCATCTATGATCTGCAGATACCGAGTACATATCTCTTTGATAGCCTTCACCACGTGGTGCTCTTGGTGCGCCTGTGTTCTTACTCCACTGTGAGCCACCGGAGAGCAGAGACCAGCCTATCTCGGCAGCTCCTGGTCTAGGGCTCCATGGGTCTTGCTGAGTGCGGGTCTATTAATATTGTGGGGTGAACGAACCAATCAATGAGTAAATCCTGGGCATACATCAGAGGACATGCACTGAACTGGGTCACAGAGCTTCGCCCGAGGCCCCCCACGTCTGAACGGAAAGTGTCATGGCACAAGGTGAAATTCTAGGTTTCTAAAAAAAAAAAGAAAATTTAGGAAAAACTCTCAAAGCCTTAGTTAATTAAAAACACAAATAGCTCTTCAGGGAACATTCCCGGCCTCCCATTCTCTCTCCTCACACCGAAGCCTCGCACCGAATGGCAGATAAGGTGGCATCCTAGCCTGCGCTTTGGACCACATTTAATTAAACGCCTCCGTTGGCTGCTTCCCCACACACCTTGTTTTATTTCCCTTCCTTCCTTCCATGCTAAAGAGGGCCAGGGCTAATACTAATGCATATGCTGTTAAACCTTTTTAATTAACTTCAACTTCTTCCAGAGATTTATGTTTAAACAGTAAATTTTTTGTTGATACTCAAATACATAGGCGGTACTCAGAATGATGTACGAGTACTCTTGTCCTCAAAATGATTCTTCGTGAGTTACCACCAGAGACGTTTTCATGAGCCTTTTTTTATTAAAATAATAATACTCTGCAAAGCAATAATGCTTTGCAACCGGCAGCTAATTAACCCACCCCACTCCCTGCAGGTCAGCCTGGGCATCTGTGGGTTAGCAATGAGATGGCCCTGCGGGTCTCCCACACCTTGGAGTCAGCACAGAACGGGTTCGAGTTTGTCCTCCGGCATCTGTGAGTAATGATTTTCATTTAAAACAGATCTTCGTTCTTGAACTGTAGCTCAGTCTATTATTATCGTTATTTATTTTGTTCTTGCTTAGTGAGCTCCCTGCACTGAGAATCGGTGTGTCTGATCTGCAATTGACCCCCTGAAAGGGAATTTAAGCACGCCTTGGAAAAATCCAATGGACTTAAAACTCTTGTTTCATGGCAAAATCCATCTCTTTTTCTGTAACTAAATCTGTGCTCCCAGTGTTTTTAATCATGATCTGTGCTGTCAGGTGTAACTGCCACACAACCACGTTCTGCCCACGGCACCAATCTACCTGCCCATGTCCCTGTCCCATTCTCCATGTTGAAACAACACGCCCTGCCACCAGCCAATGTAGCTATGCTCGATGTTGTACCATGGACTAACCAATTATTCCAATTTCAGCATCGGATTCAGAAGTGTTTCATGATTCTCAGTAGCATAAACTGAATTTTTATTCCTATAGCAATTTCATAATGACGATGATATGTAAGCTCTTACAAAGTACTTCTCGTCTTCCCCTCGACCAACAGGAGGCCGGAGGATCATTCTAGGCATTTTTCTGGGCAGGTTCAATGGGGACCTCAGCTTGGGCACAAGTTCACAGCTTGTTTACGCCTGCAATTCTGCCCGGTGCTATAGAGGGAAAGCTCCCAGGCCTAGGGCCTATCTATGGGGCTTTCAGCTGAAAGTCAGAACAAGGTCCCAGGTCTTGCACATCTATTTTCATTAATTTGTTTATTCACTTATCCAACAAATATTTAATGATTTTCTACTAGGTGAGGAATCTTGGCTCCAGGAGAGAGACTGAGTTGTGTGAGGTACGTGCTTTTCGTTCTAATCAAATTCAACCCAACCCCTAACTGAGGTCCAAATTACTTGAATACTTCATCTATGCGTATGTTTACTCCATTCATTCAGCAAACATTTATCAGGCACCTTCTAGGAGTTAGGTACTCTTCTGGGAGCTGAAACGTTTACAAAGACATCGAATCTGTCATCAAATCCTGGTGGCTCTTTCTTCATGGGAAATTCGGGATCTGATGGCTTTCAGCCCTCCGCTGCTACACCCAGGCCAAGTTACCGCGATCTTGGTCTCACACCTGGACTATTGCCAGAGCCTCCGGGTGGTCTCCCTGCTTCTGCCCTCACCTCCCCACACTCTCTTCTCAACAGAGCAGTCTGAGGAGTGCTTTTAAAAACTGAAGCCAGATGGTGTCGTTGCTCCATCCTAAACCATCCCAGAGCAAATTGCAAAAAGCTTGTCATGGTTTAGTGCCTCACATGGTCTGGCCTCCTTGGTCCCTGCTTAGTTTCCTCCCTGGCTGTCGACTGCAGCCACTTTGGCCTCTTTGCTGCTCCCCAGACACATCAGGTATGTTCCTGCCTCAGGGCCTTTGCACATGCTGTTCCCTCTGCCTGAGATGTTCTGTCTTAGTTCCCCATAAGGCTCAGTCCTTTGCTTCCCCGGGACACCACTCGGTCGTCAGCTTCTTGTGGACAGACTGCCTTATTTAAAACTTGCATCCCACTCCTGCACCATTCCCCTTCCTCCACATTCCTGCCCCTGCCTTTTCTCTAGAGTGCTTGTTCCCATCTTACATATTATTTATTTAGTTTATTTCATATCTCCCCACCAGAATGGCAGCTCCATGAAGGCTTAGCTATTTGTCTATTTTATGTACCGCAGTACCAGTGCCTAGCACACAGATATTTAATAATAAATATTTGTTTTATGCATTTATATATATACACATATATAATGAATCTATAGAATAAATAGTGGTATCATGGCCCTTAAGAGACACACAATCCAGTAGGAGCTCTGTCTGAAAAGAAATAATGAGCTGTGTTTTAAGGAAGCGAGAGCTACAGAGCTGTGCTGGTTCCCAGGGCAGAGTTTCACCTGCCTGCTTGAATGAGGCTGCTCACATCACGGCCCTGATGTCTTGCAGGCAGGGCACGCAGGGAGAACACTGTGGTCCCTGTTGAGGGGACACCGTGGCTCCTTGTGACAGGATCCCTCATCAGAGCCAAGACGGGCTCCTGGGAACTGGCGCCCACATATGAAGAGCACTGCCTTGGTGGGCCTTGGTGGCTGTTCTGGCTGGGGACCCCTCCTTGTCCTCCCCAGATTGCTCAGCCCCCTGTCTCAGGTGGGAGACATGCCGAGGTTCACGGCTGCTCTCCATGGATGTCAGTGGTGGGGTCACGCAAAGTTGGCGTAATTTCTAATGGCTGATTTTGACAGGACATGTCAGGTTAGTGCTACTTATCCTGGAGCCTAACTGGATCTTGAGGATAAATCTCTTATTTTGATAGCATTTTAAAATAAGTGGCAGAAGTTCATGCATAATTACTTCTGAATTACCTAGGGGATTCATCAGGTTTGATTATAGATGCATAATGAATTTACCGAATTTGTGGGTATTAGGGAGATATTAATTCCATATGAAACCTCACAATTCCTTCATGTGCCATTTGTTTTCATTCCTTCTTTAATAAGGAACTAATTCGTTTAAATTATTTGTACTTGTACAAGGTCTGGAAGCACCCAGAAGGAATGACGACCCCAGAGCCCCGAGTAAATGGGGAGCTTGAGAGCAAGCGCTGATTGCGGGGAAGGGTTCATAAACCAGGCAGTGCTGGAGTTTCTCATTCGGGGCGGCGGTAATAGGTCTAATCATGGCACCTCCATAAAGTTGTGGGCAGTCCCCGGTGAATGTTTCTGAATTCAGACATTTACAAGGAGTGGGAGGAAGCCATCGTGCCAACTGGGGAATGAGGCAGATCGAGGAGTCTGACCTTGTTCTAAACAGAGAGGAAAAGATGAGATGGCAAGGGCTTGTAACTTCTGGGCTGGGAGCAAGACAGGCATGTGTTATCACTGATCTGTGTGCAGAATTCCTTTAAGAAGAACCCAAGCTTCCGGGGGACACTGGCAAGCTGGGATTTTGGCTCTGCAGAACAAAAGGATGGGCTTCTTTGGACTGGGGCTCTAACATCTGTGGCCCCTTTTGGTTTTGTATGGGGGATTGACACCCTTTGGTCAAGGAGCCTGGGTTGGAGTCTCTGTGGGTTGGTGGACAGTACAACTCTCTTCCTTCCTGAGGACAGAAGGAGGGACCGAGGCAGCAGGGAACCTGGACCAAGCTCCGCCAGGCAGGCCATGGGAGTGGTAACCACAGGTTCTGCCCCTTGGGCAAGTTCCAAAGTCAGGCACCATGCTAGGCACTTTACACATTTCATAGTATTTCATCTTCATAATAGCACTATAGCGTAGATATTATTATCACCTCTACTTCACAGATCATGCAAGTTACATGACGGGAGGTCATGTAACTTGCCCAAAGTCATCCCGCAATCAGGAAGTAGTAGGGCTGGGACCAGGGGGGTGTCTGATCTGAAGGCCTGGTTGTAATCACTTAATCACTATGCATGTGGCCTCCTTATTCCCTGCTGTCTCCCAAACATCAGTGCTGTTATTACAAGCCCTTCATTACCACCACTATTATTACTACCCAGATGGGGGGCTTGGAAGACCTACTCTTTTTTGAAATTTTCATCTCCAGTTTTCACTCCAAGGGCAATCAGCCAGGCCAGAGGCCTTTAGATTTCCCTCCCGGAGGTCTTATTCGATGAGACAGAAACAAAAGTGGCTACCTCCCTGTCCCCTACTGCCATTAGGAAGAGCTCCAAGGGGTTAACACAAAAAGAAGTTCTGCTTTTGATGGGACATCAGCTTAATTTATATCTGATTAAAAAAAAGTCATTCATTCATGCATTCAACAGTGGTATTTGTTAAATGTCTCCCTACACTCTTAATTGGATTTTGTTGGGGGGAAGGGAGAAGGGAGCAGGAATAATAAAGCTTATGCCAGACACCTTGTTTATAATTTCCTTGGGAAGAATATATGTATACACCTGAAAAATTAAGTAAACAAGAGAGTGATTGAATAACTGAGCAATGGAGAGATACAGGCAGTGAACTTTCTACAGTCGCACGGGCTCCTGGAGTGGTCCAGGAGTGCTTCTTGGAGGAAGCGGGATGTGAATTTCTGGTTGAAAGGTGCAAGATGAGCGGCGACAGGGAGGCAGAGGGGCACCCGCTGGATTCAGTCAGGAAGCCACGCTCCCGGCCTCAGTCACTCACTAGGCGTTTGACCTTGGGGGGAATCACTCTCTAGGGCCTCATTCTGTTTGTTGTAAGATGAAAGTAATGATACCTCACAGGGTTGTTATGAAATTCAAATCAGTCGACAGACATGAAACTGCTCTGAAAGATGTCAAGTGCAGCATGGATGCCACCCTGTGCCCAAGAAAAAGCAGCCCCAGGGACCAGCATTTCATAAACACGCATCTCTGGTGTCACACTTTGAGTTCTGTTCAAGGTCACCTGGGCACTCAGGCCCAGCTCTGGCCGAGCAGCGTGCAGGTGACATACTGCTGGCCAGGGCACGGAGCAGAGCCCATCTGACTCATGGGAGATGCCAGGCGACATGTGGTTAGACCAAACCTGACCCTGAAGGTTCACCGACTTTCAGGGAGGGTTCAGGGGGACAGTGACCTGAGGACGAGAAATAGTAAGGGGCAGGGAGGCTCTAGAAGTTTCCCTTGTCTCTCGTGCTATCAAATGGAAAATGACATCTTGGTTCTATTGTAGCCAGAAAGGGTAGTTGAAAAGTACCCTGTAAATGCCTGTACGCAGATCCAGGGGAGATGCCACATCTTCTCCGTATAGGGGACCCACCGAAGGCACACCTGCACACCTGGCCAAAGTGTAGTCCCAGCAAGGCCATAGCCCTCAATTCAGAGTTCAATGACCTTGACCCTTCCCACCATGGCCTCCGGTTCCAAGGGGAGCCCAGACACATTAATTTCTACTTTGAGAATCTCTTCAGCTGTTTTAGGACATCTGTGTTCAGTTTCATCAGGCTAATGAATGAGGGTTCATGGCTCGGATACCTGGGGAGCACTTTCTCTACCAGGGGTACTGCTTTTATTGCTAAAAGCTGTTAAAGCCTGAGTTTTCTCCTTAGCATCCAGGACCTTTATGAATCAACCCCAAGAAGGCGGGTCTAGAATACATAAAGGGAAAGGAATTTCAAGGAAATAACTCCCTCTTGTCCCTCCCTGCATGCATCTGTCCCTCAAATACTGAAGATGGAAACAGATATGGCCTTTCTGGGAAGATCTCCACAAAGGAGCTTCCTGTGGGTGACTTTCCCAGATGAGGCCGTGTCATCTGGATGCCCCCTTGCTTCCAACAGATGCCCTCCGCTTGCGCTGCCTAAGAATGTGATGGCCCTGAAACTCCCTTCCGCGTCTGTCTGGAGGGGGCTTTTAGCCTGGACCACATTCCTCCAGGCGTCTCCAACTGGACAGCACACAGCCCGACAGTGTGGAAGGTCTGAGCCCCTTAGAATCACGGACTCTTTGAACTTCAATGGAACCTGGCGGACAGAACCCTCCACTCCAGTTTCCTCCCACACCGCTTCAGTGTTTTTGATTTTGTTTTAAACCATGAGCATTTTAAGGATTTGCTTCTTTAAAGCTTTTGCCTACTCTCTCTAAATATTAGTAATCTGTAAGAGACTGGGCCAGGGGTCTGCCGAGGACCGTTCACTCACCAGACGTAACTCCACGGTCTTTCCTGGCCTTGAAAAGACAGCTCAAAATGCCAACTTTTAATTAGGATGGAAGAGGACACTGAGAAGCCTCCCCGGCTCACCCACTGGGAAAGACTGCCTGAAACACCGGCTTTGCCCGCAGTGGGCAGTGGCGGGGAGCACACCTCTCCATGTCGATGGCTGATGATTTGGCAGCTCTGCCAAAGATTTGTGAAAGGGAGAGGAAGGGTGCAGGGTTGGGTTATGGGAAAAGGGGGACTTGTCCCTGGAGTCAAGATAATTCTTCCTCATGTCAAAGCCTCATTCAGGAGAGCTCTTGCTGTTTCTTGCTTTTTATCTGGAAAGCAATCTGGGCAGTATCTTTCAAAATTAGGTCACGGCGGCAAAGGCAGGGGCTTGCCAAGGTGCTAACTAACGGCCTGAATTCTCAGTGGGTTTGCACAGCCCTCTGTTCTGACAAATGGCTTCTTCGTTTCCCTGGAATGTCTAGCCTGCTGAAGCATTCACACCAGCCTCTCTTTTCCTTTGCCCTTTTACTCCCCCCACAAAGAGCAGAATTCGGAAGGTTACGATCACTTCACTGTCAACTCCAAAGCTCTCCCGCTTTCTGTCAAGCTGTTTCACTCCCCACCCAGGGCAGGAAGCTGCTGTGCAATGGCTCTGGGGGCTGGAAGTCACTCTGAGAAGTCAGTGGGTCTGACTTTTCACGACACGACCGCCCTCTCTGGAGCAGGGTGTGCCAGCCGCCCTGGGTGCCGAGGGTTTCAGCAGGCTGCAGAATCAGGGCACAGTCCTGGTGGCCTGGTCTCCTAGGCTTGTTTGGGCTCGGGTCTCTTTGTGGTGACACATGATGGAAATCCTGCCCACTCTGCTCAGACGGTGGGGTGGGAACACCCGAGGCAGCAACAACAATCATTAGCTTTTCCTGGATTTTGAGGACAAAACTATCTTTCTCTTCTTTATTTATTTTTGTACTGGCACCGCTTGTTGCTGACTAAGGTTTCTTCACAATAAAACACAGTGGGTGGGGCTGAGGCACGGGCGAGAGCAGGTGTTGGGAGCTAATTAGGATCCTCCAGAAGTGGATGGAAGTGAGAAGCTGAGCTAGGGAAGTCCTGAGGGCTCCCTGAACTCTGGGACCACGGACCATCCCACTCTGCCAAGGGGAGGAAACCTGAAGCTGCCTCTGGAATCAGAAACACTGCAGGCGCTCGCAGAACTAGGTGGGAAGGTGAGCCAGGTGTGAAGGTGAGCCAGGTGTGAAGGTGAGCCAGGTCAGGGTGGCTCTTGAGCTTGGACTCTGAAGTCAGCAAGACCCTTTGGCTGCTGCAATTTGTATATGTGAGACCTCGGGCTGGTTTCTCACTATGGTCTCTCTGCTTCTTCATTCGAAAAAAAGGTTGAAATAAGACAATGTATCCAAATCCGAACTCTTGAAATTTGTCTTCAACAATGGTTAGTCATTCTTATGGTTGTTTGGTTATATTTTGAGAAGGAAATACAGGATACTATCATTGGAGTCTTGAGAAAATCTTGAATAATGACTTCCAACTTTTTTATCTTAAGTAATAGATTTTTTTTCCCCAGATGAGATTCACATGGAATCACAGCATATAAAGTGCGCGTCATGATGTCTAAGGCAGCGGGTGGCAGGCAGGGGTGGGTCCTGGGCCCTGGCTGCTCAGCCTCCCCATTGGTTGACTATAGAGGCAGCTTGGCTCTTTTGGGACCCCAAGGCTCTGAGGGACCCAATTAGAAAACTGCTGGCTTAGACTATAGAGAAACAGTAGATTGTTTCTGAAAATGGAGAGCCCAGCCTCACCCCAGCTCCTTACCATGCTAACCAAGCACACCGACCCAGAGAGAAAGGAGCCCTGAGAAACCTCCGGGGCTGGGGGTGGAGGCGGGACGCAGGTCAGCTGGGAGAGAGCTGGAGGAACTGATGCTCAGGATGTGCTTTTGGGCAGAGAAAAGGCAGCGTCTTTTCCCTTTTCTCACCCAGAGTGGGGCAGGAATTGTGGAAATACAGGGCCTGCAAACGGGTTGGGATTAAGGTGGAGTAAGGGGTGGAGACAAGGGCACAAAGACAGCCCGTCCCTCTGCCACCCAGAGGCCTCGAGTGGGCTCTGGGGAGGGGTGAGAATCAGCCGGTTCCTCGGGGTGGGCTGGTGCTGTGTTTGCTCCCGGGAGCGCTTTCCCCGCTCTATTGCTCCTTTCTCTTTGCTTCCTCTTAGTTCTCAGCACAATTCAAATCTGGCTTCACCTCTACCCATTGAAAAAGACAAGGAAATAACCTGACCAGATCAGGGCCAGCAAAGCCAGCCGACAGCAACGAATGATCAGTCCACACAGCCCCCTCCCCCCTGCCCTCCGCCCAGATGGCCCCGAGCCTCACAGAGAAGATGGGCATCGCCAAACTGGGGGATGACCGGTCCCTCTGAAGCTCACACCACTCGCCTGCTCCTGAAGGAGTCTAGCAGGCCCCTTCGTTCTGCCCTGGTAAGCACAGCTTTACCACCCCAAGGCTATCACGTACGTTACAGTAATGCACAAAATACGGAGGTGCTCTTTTACAAGAAAGAGGGAACTTTTGAAGGTCTTGAATCAGAAGGATACCTACCTCGCCGCACACATCAGTAGGTACACCCAGCTTCAAGGAAGATTGCTCTTCCTATACATTCCTGGACTCGGCACCTTTGGTTCTCTGGGGAAAGTCATAGTCCCACCTCCCAGAGTTCCCCCTAAAGGAAAAGCGCAGATGCCACTGAGGCCCCCACACGCTTTCTGGCCTCCTCAGTCCTCATTGCGGGGCTGGAGGTGACTCGGGGAGGCACATTGCCATTTTCATGACCCACTGGTGTCTCAGTAATGAATGTTCACCACCACGGTGCCCTCATTTAGCCTAATAACTTCATAAGGTAATATTTGATGTGTGCTAAGTATCTGATTAAACAACATAAAGTATTTGACCTATTGATCTTTCATAGCTCGCCAGCCCTCAGTTCCTGGATACACTTTAATTACTCACTTGGAGAGCTTTCCTGAATGGGATTTGCATCTCATTAAGACCTTTTCTTTGTCCTTCAGGCCACATGTCAAAAGCTTTCTTGTTGTTGCCTCTGAGCTTTATCCCACTTCTTGCTTCTCCACCAGACCCTCAAGACTTACAACATTTGGTTCATCTACCAGGAGTAGGGGCCTTTAAGAGTCCACTGATCCTACTGCTTATTTCAGAAAGTCGATGAGCGCATGAACAACTGGACTCCTTACCTCATCCACTCGGATTTTTGGGGCATGGGAAATTGTCCAGAGCGCAACCCCTCTCCAAGCAGTTGGCCACAGCTGTGGGGTCGACCTGACCCATGTATCTCACAAGGGGGATAGGCCAGTGGCCATCCATCAGGGTGAGCACAGAAAGCCATTTCTGCTGGCCAATTAGTTAGCTAATTGCTCTCATCTGAACCACCTCTTAGACAACTACAGAAAATCATCCTTTTTTTCTCTCTTGCCTGCAAGGCTATTGACATGAATGTGCATAATAACGAGGTGATTTACGCGCTCTTTCCTTCAAGAATCTCCAGCATGCTGGGTTTGTTTATTTTTTTCTCTTATTTTAAAATTAATTCTACAAAGACTGAGCTAGCTTCCCTGTGGGTCCTCCTAAAATGAGAGTAACACCCAGAGAAGGAAGAGGATTCAATGAGAAAATTCTCGTGGGGCACATGCAGTAATGCTGGCCCCTAGTGAGTGCTCAGTAAACAGTAGTCGCTATTGCTGCCATATCATCTAAGGAGGCTCTGTGGCTTGTGGGTTGGCCTTGTATTTCTGGACATGGTCAGGCTGGGGAGGAGGTACACTGGCTCAAGTATCTGGACACGGTGCCCAACTCACCTGGTACATCACAAGTCAGGCTTGCACTAAGATGAGTGGTGTGTGCAGCAAAAGGCGCTGAAACATCTCTGCTCATCTCCGCTCTAGTCACTGCCCTAAATCGGAGGAGAAGGTGAGACAAAATGCTCTCGAACAGTGGTTTGCAGCAGGTGTCTCCCAAAGGGTGGTGTGCTTGACAGCAACACAAATTAGAGAAGCCACCCCTGACATCTGAACTAGAACTTCTGTTCGGAGGCCCCAGGCATTTGCGATGAAAATGGGCTTGCTGGGTGATTCTTAGATTCAGTGAGATTTGAGAACGGCTCCCACCACGTGGGTTCCTTTCCCTCAACAACTTGCAATGAACTTCCAAGAAAGGCTGGGGATTGTGAGGTGCTCACTCTGTAGACGCATCTGATAGGCTCCACATCCTAGGTGGTGCTCTGGTTTTGAAGGATGACCACTGAGAAGGGCTACCATGAAGGGACAACTGTGCAGCCTGCAGAGAGAGTGCCATGGGGTACCCCCTACATTCCTGCCAGCATCTGGGCAGATCGTGGGCACCTTGGGGGCATCAGGGCAAAGTGGGGCCCCTGGTGGGAGGGGAAAAGCCCTACAGGGTGCACAAAAGTCCCGAAACAGAGGGCCATGGCCCTTTTATCACCTGTGCACACACTCTAGGGGGCACTTTAAACTCTAGGCTGGCTTCCCTCTGTTCCTCAGGAGGCAGCTACAATGCTTGCTCCCAGTTCGCTGCTGCCCCAGAGAAGGCAGACTCAGACATACCCGGAGGAACCCGGCCGATGAAGGAGAAGGTGACACCCCACTTCCGCACACACTCTCACTGCTCAGGGGCATTACTGCGCTTGTTCCACGGCCACCACAGTGATTTTCAGATAATTTGCTGTTTTAGATGATCCGCACCACTGCTCGCCTCCGGGAGCGTGGCTCATCGAGAACTGACTGTGTGTGTTGGACCATTTCCAGGAACCGAGCCCCGTACCTGGATGGTAAAAGCTCCTGAGAGAGCCATGCAAATGGCTGGAGACATGAAGCTGTTGCCCATTGGAGGAGGAGCAAACTTTTAAAAAATGGCTTGACCATTCCCAGACCAGAGAAAGCAATCTTGTTCGGTATGCCCATCGATTGCCAAGGCAGTAACCATAAAACCGCCCCACAGCTAGAGCATGTACTGGCTCCGAGAAAGATGAGGCTTGGTTAGTAAAGGATGAAGCCATTCCAAGATCCAATCAAAGATGCGATGGGATTTTCCCTGGGCTGTATATGAGCACCATCTGGGAAGCTACAGAGAGGATGGAGGTTGGGCAAAGGACCGGCTTTGCTTCAACACAGAAAGGATGAGATAGAGGCCGGCGGGGAGATGGTGTGGAGCCAGATAAAAGGCTTGGGAGGAGCCGCCTCCGCAGAAACCCAGGCGCTAGAGGAAGTGCTGGCGTGTGTGCGTCACAGAGTCTATCTCTGCCATTTAACGCCTTGTAAAACACTCCAAGTAAATCTCAACACCAAAACATACTAGGAAAAAAAAAAA